>JALPCD010000099.1:0-25427 GCA_026538415.1 Cryptococcus sp. GC_Crypt_1 | reverse complement strand
GCCGCCGCCAGCAAGAAAAGAAAGCTCGCAGCTGCAGCAGCGGCAGATGGTCCTCGACGACGCTCGACTCGACTGTCCGGCATCGAAGCGACCGCTGAGGAGGTTGCCAAGATGGAAGTCAAGCAGGAAGAGGAGAGGGAAGCGATGAGAGTGGTAGAGAGGAGGGTGAGGGAGCCGGTGATGAAGGTGGAGAATATGCTGGATGAGCCTTCCCCCAGCGATACTGCTGCAATGGTGAGCCACCGTGTGTTGGCAACCAGCTGACAGCAGAACAGCTTTTTACAAGGAATCTCGACGCTGTCGAATCCTCGGCGATATCCTTTATCTTCTCAGTCGGGCAAAGAGTGTTATGCGGACAAGGATGCCTTGCCAGCGGAAGTCCTGCGTCTCAAGTCGGCTTTCAAGAATATGACTCTCATGGCGAATAAGAAGGTCACGCCTGAGAGAGTATACTCAATGGTGGTCCACCCGGAACCGACCAAAGCGCTTGTGCTGGCAGGAGACAAGCACGGTGGACTAGGGATGTGAGTCAATCTGGGCGTCCACCGAGATTGTGAATTGACGCGCAGATGGGACGCTCTGGGCCAAGAGGAAGAAACGGTGAAGAACGAAGACGACACGAGTCCACATGACGAGGACGAGATGCCGGAGGGAAGGGTATGGCAGATACAAGCGCATGCTCGGAGTGCTGTCTCTTGCATGAAGGTGGATCCGATCAATGGATCAGGCGTGAGTGCTGCTGTTCCCTTTTGCATCCACGCGCCCCTTAACGTCCAGGTCTTTTCATCATCATACGACTGCTCTTTACGCTATCTCGACTTTGCGACTCTACAATCTCGAGAGATCTTCGCGTTCGACGACCAAGACATCCTGATCAACCACTTCGACCTCGTGCCCAACGGCCAAGAAGCTTGGTTGGCGGATAAAAATGGTGGGATCAGCCATGTCGATTTTCGGAATCCCCAGGGCGAGAGAAGGAGGTGGGAGGTGCAAAATGAAGGAAGAGCAGCAAAGCTAGGCGGTCTATCTGTGAATCGTATGTCTCTCCTCCCGATATCGCTAAGCACTTTAGCCCTCATGCCGCATCTGCTCTTGACCGCTGGAAACGACCAGCATCTACGCATATGGGACACTCGCCATCTGTCCGCCATCAATCCTACCCCGGCCGATATCCTTACTCCACCTCCCACCGCCAAGAGCGAGGACGGTATCGACGAGCTCCCCAACACCCGCCCGACCAGCAGTATATCCCCCGATATCGTCGAGAAGTACAGATCATCCAAGAAGGGACAAGGATTATTACGGGCAAGCTTTCAACATGGGAAGAGTTGTTCATCTGCATACTGGGATCCATGGGGAAGGAGGATTCTTACCACTAGCTACGACGACAAACTGAGGAGTAAGTACCTCACTTCAGCTTGCACGTGAGCTAACAGTGCAGTATGGAGCCTCAATCCCGATACCTTTTCTCTTGATGCGCCCATCTCCCCATCTCATTTCCAACCCTCCAAAATCTACCCGCACAACTGTCAGACCGGTCGATGGCTGACCATTCTTCGTGCCAACTGGTCACTCAACATGGACTACATGCCTCATTTCACCGTCGGAAACATGAAGCGGACATTGGACGTTGTCACTGCTACGGGAGAAAAGGTGGTCTCGCTATGGGCAGACGGCGTGACCGCTGTGCCTGCCGTGACTGCCAGTCATCCCAATAGGGTGGACTGCGTTGTTGGTGCAAATACATCAGGCAAGGTGCAGCTCTGGATGGCCGGGAGCCAATGAGGCAGGCTGTGCGGCGAAGCGGGCGCGACAAGTGAATTCAGCTCGAGTCACAGCGTTATGTCAGAAGCAATGCATCTATTATAGTCGATTTATTTATGATACAGCCAGCCATGATGCGCTAAAACGTAGAATCTAGGTTTCTCCTCTCTTGTCTATTCTCCTCTCGTCCTGAACTTTCCTGGTGTTGACGTGCGCGCTTCAGTTCGACTCGGATCGTCGAGTCTTCTCCTGGACAGCAGCCGAATCCTTCTTCTCTCCATCTTCAGACTCTGCCGCAGTCTCCTTGCCCGACTTCTTGGGCTAGAGCCGTCAGCACGAGTCTTATCACACACCGTAGAATCAACTCACCACTCGAACGAGCCAGTATAGGCCGACAGCCGCAAAGATGTTGAAGATGATAAAGACCCAGATGAATCCCCAATCCCTCCACCTGTTGCCGTACTTGATATCAAAGGTGTCCAAAAAGGCGTTTGTGTTGGATAGTTGGCAGAATTGACAGTTGGACATTGCCGAGTCGTCGAGCAGATATCCTCCGGCCGATGCTTGGTAGGCCGCCATGTATTGTCCACACGTCTGTCCGGAAGGCGGTGAAAAGACCTGGTACTCGTCGGATCCGCAGACCACGGGCGTATTGGCGACGGCGGTAGCTAGGATCCCCTCGACAAAGTAGGTGAATGGTGAAACTCGGTACATGAACTTCCAGAAGCCGGGAAGTGTGTTATACGGCACGAGAACACTGAGATGTCAGCTTGGGTCTCCTGTGGAGACCTCTGACCACTCACCCGCAAAAGATGAGGCAGAGAGAGAACATCAAGTTGGCAATGTTTCCAGCGGTCTCGGCCGAGTCCATAGCAGCGACGACCATGATCGCAAACGTAGATGTGAACCAGAAGAAGAGCACCATGTAAAGCCACATGAGCGCACCTCGAACGTGGACAGTGTCGGTGTATGCTGCGTTTCGATAGTAGCCGATGGGGTAGTACCAACAGAAATAGAAAATGGTGGCAACGAGCACTGTGGGGATCAGCGTCGAGCTCCCAGGAGGATAGGTATCAAGTGAATCAAGGTTATGACTGTCGATGATACGACGGGAAGGAGGGTGAGCCAAGACTTACGAGACCAAGGAATCTCGACAAGGATGTTGGACATCATGAAAACCTTCCACGAGTATGTCTTCGACGGTCGTTCTCGAACTTCGTACAAACTCCTCTGCACGACGAATTGGGGCATAATCTGCTGGCAGAGCTGACTGAACATCAAGAACATCTATTCGTCAGCGACGTCCAGGAGCAGCGGTCAATGGGTAAAACGGACCATGAAGGCCGAAAACAGCTGGGATTGCAGACCGGCTTGCGATGTGTCGGCCTTGTAAAACGAGAAACCAATGAACAGACCCTTGCAAGTCAGCTCGACTCGTTCACAGCAGATGGAAGGAGAACTCACGGCAGCAGTAGCAAGCAAGAACTTGGACCAAATGTAAGACGGGGTTCGCCAATATTGCTGGAACACTCGGGTAAGAACGACCTTGAACTGAACTCCGAGCGGCGCCGCAAACTCCTTGTAAGCCGCCTTGTCAATCTTGGTCTCCTCGGCGTTCTTCTCGGGTCCGTTCTGCTTCTCGCTGTCGACAGCCTTTGGTCGTTCCGACTTGATCGTCTCCAACTCTTTTCGAACTTCGACCCGTTCCGCACTATCGATCCATGCCTGATGCCAGTCAACGTCGGTGTGCGTTCCAGGTGCTGCTCCGATAGCCGACAACATCCACTCTGCCGGGTTCTCTCCCTTGGGACACTTGGGCGCGCCGTTTTTCTCGAAATAGTCGATAAGGATATGCGATCCAGATCCAACCTCGCCAAAGTAAACCGTCCTTCCGCCCTTCGCCAGGAAGAGTAGCCGATCGAAATTCTCAAAGAGGATGGCGGAGGGCTGGTGAATAGTGCAGAGAATAGCTTGTCCGTGCTCGGTGAGCTTGCGGAGAAGTTGCAAGATGTTCCAAGATGTTTGCGAGTCGAGACCCGATGTCGGCTCGTCCAAGAAGAGAAGAAGGGCGGGTTTCGCGACGAGCTCGACACCAATGGTCAATCGCTTTCTCTGCTCGACGTTGAGACCTGGGCGTTAGCCTAGTCGACGAATGGTGTATAGCTCACCTTCTCCGGGCACACCGACCACGGCGTCTGCATATGCGTCCATCTCCAATAGCTTCAACACCTCCTCGACATAGTCCAACTTCTCCTGCTTGGGAATGTGCTTGGCTTGTCGTAGCAGTGCAGAGAATTGAAGCGCCTCTCGAACAGTCGAAGTTTGAAGATGAAGATCTTGTTGCTGAACGTATCCGGTTTTCCGCTGGAAAGAAACATCTCTAGGTCGACCGTCGACCAACATCTCTCCGGTGACCACACCCATCGTCACACGAGTAGCGAGGACATCCAGCAGCGTAGTCTTTCCGGCTCCAGAGACACCCTACAGGTCAGTACAAACTATACAAAGTGGCGCGACTCACCATGAGAGCAGTCAGGGTACCAGGTTTGACCCATCCGTCGACGTGATCCAGAATTCTCCTGTTCTCCTTTTTAATCTTGATGTCATAGCAAACGTCCTTCCACGAGAAGACCGCAGTCTGTCGTTGGATGATCGATTCATTGGGCTTCTCTCCGTTTTCCCTCGCTCCGGTGACCGTTTCCCGACTGTTCGAGTTTTGCGACTCGATATCGCTCGATGGAGCCAACAAGGCCTTGGGGACCTGTCCACGCGGATAAACCAAGATCTCTCCCTTTGACTTTTGTGCCGAAATGTATTCTAACCATCAGCGAAAGTGGAAGGGCATCGACGCACCTGTAGCAACAAGATAAAGCATGGCGAAAGCGATCATAAATGCAAAGAGAATACCGACGTTTCTCCACTTGTGAGCGTGATAGTACAGGTACGACTCGTTGATATAAGTGTCACCGTTGACTGACGTAGCACCGGGTTGCGCACCGACCACACCGCAGACCGAATTGAGAGTTCCGATTGATCCGGGGTAACTCGGGACGTATTGCGCACAGGAAAATTCCCGACCGTGAAACTCGTTGATCATGAGCGACTCGAATCCATAGGCGATGGGGTCGATATAGTTGATCCACCTCGACCACCCACGCATCTTCTTGACTGGAATGGCGAAACCGGTGTAGACGATAAGACCAACCATGATGATCGCAGCGGGAGTCATGGCCGAGACGAACTGCCGGGAAAGCGCAGCGATAGATCGGAATACCATCGACATGACCATCATCGTGATGAATGAAACGAAGAGGAAGAAGAAGAATGCTCCGGCTTCCCGTCGAAGGTTGGTCATAAAATAGAGCGTCAAGTTGGAGATCAGGGCGTTGACGATCTTGTACGGCATATCAGTCAACATCGAGGCGAGCGCTTCAGCAGACGAGTGATAAAAGGCGTATTGCGTATGTTTCTCGACGATAGGTCGTTGAGCGTACAAGGTCAGGATCTCGAGCGCGGCACCGAAAGCGTTGATAAGAATGGCGAAAAACAGGAGAGCGGCCCGTTGGTAAAAGCTGGACGTAGTCGGTTGGAGGTCGTAAAAGACCGACGAAATGACCAAGGCCATGGCAAAATTGCCGAAGAGTTGCGTCAATGTCAAACTCGGGTCGGCTCGAAGACGCCAGAACCCTCGCCGGAGACAGATCTTGACCTGGTCGCCGTAAGACAAGGTGTATGGCGATTTGGCTCGAGAATGCTTCGATTGTTGAGCTCGTCGAGATTGCAAAAACTCGTCGTATCGCTCTCCCTCGAAGGGATGTTGATTCTCAAAGTTCGCAATTTCCTCCTGGAGCGCCTGGTACTGAGGCGACTTTTTCCATGCCGCAGCAAACTCGGCGGGCGAGTTGGGCACCTTGCCCTCGAAGCCTTCTCGAGGGCGTCGTTCCGAGGAGGAGGTGAGCGAGCTGAGGAAATCCGGCGTCGTTTGTTGTTCGGGGCAAGAGAAACCCATTTCGACAAAGAAGCCTTTGGCCTCGCCGATGCGACCGAAAAAGATCTGTTCTCCCTCGTACATGACGCAGACCTTGTCAAAGAGGTCGTAGGCCGACTGTGGTGCTTGGTAGATGGCGACGACAGAGGTGGTGCCCATAAACTCGGCTCCGATTCGAAGATTCTTGCAAAACTCGATGGCGTTGGCAGAGTCGAGACCTCTAGTCGAGTTGTCCCAACATTGAAGAGGTGCACCAGCAAGTGCTGCTTCCGAAATGGTAACTCGTTTTCGTCTAACCCTCGTCAGCTAAGCAGCTTTTATAGACAAACGAATCGACTCACTCTCCACCAGAGACACCTCGGATAAAGTCGTTTCCGACGACAGTGTTGACAGTGTGCTGAATACCGAAGATTGACATGATGACGTCTCGAGAGTGCTCGGCAAACTGTTGTCGAGAAAGTCCTTCGGGCAGTGTTCTTGGCGCTCGAGCTTCGGCTGCAAATCTGCACTCATCAGCATGATTCTGCAAAGACAAGAGACTGACTCACGCCAAAGTCTGACCGACAGTCATGTTGGGAAAGTGGACATCCACCTCTGCGGTATAGATGGCCTCTCCTCTGAATTGGCTGTGCATCTGCTCGGGCTTGATACCTCGGTAGTTCATGTGCGTCTGCTCGTCGAGGTAGATACCGTTCATCTCTCCGGCGATAGTCTTGAGCAAGGTCGTGCAACCCCTGGGTCGTCAACTTCCTTTCCGCTCTAGTTCTCGTTTGACTCACGATCCAGGAGGACCCAACACGACCAACATCTCTCCGGTCTCCAGCACGCCATCTATTCCGTTCAAGATCTGCACTCTCCTCTTCCTGTTGCTGACGAGGTCTCTCGCAGTTTGTGCCAACGACAAAGGCAGATTCCCAACCGTCTTTTGGTAATCTGGCCGTCAACATCGACCTCCCACCCTAGGCCGAGCACAAACTCACCGGCCTCAGAGCCAAACCCATGCACACTCATGTCCTTGTACGAGATACCACTTCGTCGCTCGTATCCTGCTCCCTTGCTCATCTGTGCAATCGTTTTGGCGTACTTTCTCGCATCGAACTGTTCCGAGAAAGGATCGAGATCGCTCCCTTCCTGATAGTCGAACAGCCGCTCCTGTCCCCGACTATGCTGGCGACTCATGTGCCTGGCGAGCTCGCCGACCTCTTCTGATCGTTGTTGGACCGTCTGCTCGGCAGTCATATCGGAAGTGTGTTGGTCGACGTGTTCGTCGTTTGTCTGATAATTCTTGTCCTGGCCAGGCTGACCGGTCTGGATAGGTACACCGTTACGATCATGGTTCCCGAATTGGAAGGTGCCGAGCGTCGACATGTCGGACAGAGTCGAACGAGCAAGCAATCAGAGGCAAGGTAGGTGGATGTTGTTATTGCGAGGCGAAGAAGTATGGGTCGACCTATATATCCCTTTGGGAGCTCGCGTATGCTACAAAGCGGGGATCACCAAGGCGGCCGTGCGATTGACTTTTCTCTCGACAATATGACACGATAGTTATTCTAGCCAGACCGTCGTTGCTTGGCGGATTGAAGGCGAGGCAAGCAAGAAACATCTCTTGCCCGGTGGCCTTGTGGCTCTGGACGGGGGTGAACCAAACAGCCCAATTCCTCATGGAGGCCGCGTGAAAAAGGCGGCCGGAGGTTTGCCCGTCTACTCCTCCTCCATCAGTGGCGGCCACCACCTTCCATCATCCTGCCGTCAATCCCACACATTCCGCACGCCGTCTCTGGAATCTCACACCTGCTTCCGCCTGTAAATGTCTCTTCAAACTACGGATCCCTTGCGTTGATAGCTCCACGTGAAACGGTGTTCTATACGAGTACGGCGATCTTTGCATCATGCTGAATCATGTTCTAGACCACACTTTTTTCTTTCGAGAACCCCGTCTACGCATCTCGCTCCACTCTCTTGGCGGCAGCACCACATCTCCGTCCACCTAGTCACGGATCCGTCCATCTTCTTCTCAGTTGGCCTCATTGTAGTCGTTTCCAGTCGACCCTCGGTCATCGGCTTGATCACCATAAACATTGAGGTTTCTGCACATCAGCAAGAACAGCATACACCGCCGGTCGGACAGGTGACTCACTGGTTTCGGATCCGGTTCTCAGCGGCTTCTCCGTCTACGTCTGGATATTCAGCTCACGCACGTTAGATCGGCAATATAAAGAGAGGGGCTCACCTCCTTCTTGTCGATATCCTGGAGTGCTGGTCCCAGTCTTGTAGCCATGGCCGGGTTCATCATCGTCCAAGTCGTTCTGACCAGGATTCTCGGCTCCCATCTGGTTTTGTCGAGAGAACGAGTCTCCAGCGGCATTCTTGCCATAGCCACCTTCGGCAGTACCTGCCAGTCAGCATCTGTGGTGACTTGGCGATGGCTCAAAGACAGATGGAGGAGCTAAAGAAGAAGCCCAGCGACGCCGGTCGAAGGACTAGCAGGAGGGGAGAAGCCTGAGCGGTCGAACGGCACGTGCAACAAGATGGCACATTGGGCCGGGCGTGCCAACGAGCAAAGCGATGGAGACTCACTGTCAAAGTTGTCGTAGCCGTCGTACGAGCTCTTTCCGCCCTGCTGACCTTGCTGTCCCTGTTGTCCTTGTTGTCCTTGTTGTCCTTGTTGTCCTTGTTGTCCACCTCCAAGTCCACCACCAAAGCCCTTTCCTCTCACCGCGCCATACTGTCCCTCTTCACCAAACTGGCCGGATTGACCTTGGTTTCCAGCCGCATCGAAAGAGGGAGGTTGGGTGGATTGGTCTTGGGTTTGGGGATCGGCATTGACGTTGTTGTTCGAGCTGCCAAGGTATTGGTTCACATCGAATCCAGTCTATCATTAGCATGGGTTTGACCTCCGCCACTTTTTGCAATGTCGATGCTCACCCTTTGCTTGATCTGATCCTCTACATTTTGGCCCTGCTCGGTGCCCAGGAACTTCTTTGCGTTGTCGACGAACTAGAGAGAGTCAGCGTTCAGCCCTGCCCTTTACGGCGCAGTGCGAGCTGAGAGCCGAGGACCTGCTGCAACTCGGCGACGTATGGATGATTGTGAGTTAAGCCGAAAGGAACGCTCACTCCTTCCATGATGAGCTGCTTGTGCGATGTGTTTCTTGAATAGATAGGATGGGTGGGTTTAGTCGAAGCCACTGCGAGGTAGACGGTTGTTGCACCGGTTATCTGAGCATGACGACACGACGCGAGCACTATCAGAAGGAAGGTGCACCACGTCAGGCTTAGACCGCCGATTACAATCTTGGTGTGCAGTCTCCTAATGCCCATTACAGGTCTGGCCAATCTACCCTCCCCTTCAAGCAAGCGTCAGAAGAAACCGCCTATGCATGATATACTTCATGATCCTAACGTGAACCGTCTACTTCTTCTCCTTGCTCTCCTCTACATCCTTCTTTGACTTGTCCCCATCTACGCCTTTGAGCCCTGCCGCAGCTGCTGCTTCTTCCGCCTTCTTTTCCTCTGGGCTCTTTGCATCTTCAATCTCCTGCTGAGCATTCGCAATCCTGTTCTCGACTGTTCATTAGCAATGTCCCATATTGGGTGTATTCGATGCTCACTCAGATCATGCAGAGCGAGGACAGTCCTGACCATCGAGGAGACATAGACCACCAGGCCCGAATCGTTGTTGCCCATCCTAAACGCCTTGCCCACATCCACATTTCCGCCCAATTGCGGCAAAAGACCCATAATCTCCTGGATATGGTAGATTATCTGATGGTTGACGCTGAGTTGGTTTTGCTGCACCGCTACGAGGTATTCCGCGATTTCCGTCAACCTCGACGACAGCCCTTCCAGCGCATTAAGCTGAGATGCGACACGAGTCGAGAGGGACTGAGTGGTGAGGAGAGAAGAAGAGGGTGCGCCGGCTGTCGTCACGACGTCTCGGAGAAGATGCTCCACACCGATCTCTTCAGCTTCTTCAGCTTCGATAGAGGTGGGGACATGGGTAAACGTTCGCTGTGTGGCCGTTCCGTCCTATACGTTAGCGTTTGGTCAAGATTGATCGACCTACATCTCGGATCTCCTCGACGGGGAAGTATGCGTCGGTGGGTATACCGGTATCTCCTCGTCCTCCATGCGCTCTCACATCAACAATCACCATCACTGGTCGGGGACAGAACCGCTTGAACAGCTCGGTAATCTCCAAATCGGAAGATCGAAGTCGAGGTCCAGAATGATAGAATCCAATAGGTCGCTCCTTGGCTAAATCCGTCAGTATTGTCTGTCTCTCGCTTGTGACTCACCGTTGACTTTTCTAAACATCCTCCACATCTCCTCCACATAGTCGAGGTCGAGGAAGAAAGTCTTGGGATCCCTCTCATCTTCCTCGAAAGGAACAGCAAAACTGAATATGAGCACAAGTCGATTCGATCTAAGCTTACGAGTTGGCGACGTTGATAGTGGTTCCATTGTCCTGGCCTAGAAGCACACCAAGTACTCGTCGGTTCTTGCCTAGCGGAACTCGAGCGGCATGGTCGACGACTGAAAGGAGGACAAGAGGATGTATCACCCTGCTCTTGTCAGTTCCAACTCGACACACAGAAATGGGCAAGCAGGCTTACACTTGTGTCGCTGATAGCTCGTTGACCTAGAAGATGTCAGTTTATATCTACGCCCTGGCCCTTCTGATGCTCACTTGTGCTGTCGTTAATCCGGGCATGATGGAGCAGCGGTCGAGATGAAGTGGTTGATGTTCGAAATGAGCTCAAGAAGCAAACGACGCGACAGCTCGAACCTGGCGGATATCACCGCTGCTTCTACTCTACTCGATGGACCATGAAGAGCTGAAAGAGCATTGAACTCATTGCGAAGGCTTCTTCCATCAACACACACTCGTCGTGCATAGGCATGGCCCCTCAGCCTACCAGCAGGTACCTCATACTGCTGAACATGCATGTGTCGACCTACTAGATGGACATGGATCGAATTGTGGTTGGTTTTGGCGGCGATGGCCTGCTTCGATGTCATGACGTCAAGCGAAGCTAGACAAAGGCTGCTGACCATCTCTCACCACCACGTCGCACTGTTAGACCTGACAACTTCACCTTTCACCACTACTGTACGACACATACACACACTCACCATGCACCGAGCCGCTCTGCGAACGCTCCCAACCATCCGGTCGACCCGGTCTATTCACGTCTCGACCCTCCTCCGCGCCTCGAAGCCCGCTCACGAGCCCGCCAGCACCCAAGGCCACGCCACGAAAAAGGCCCACAAGACGCTACACAAAGACTCGGATGTCCAATCGGCCGCTGTGCGAGCTGGCCAAGATGCGAAGGAGAAGGCAAAGACCAAGTCTTCCGGCGAGAATGAGCCTTTCGATGCTGCTCGACAAGGGAACACGGGCGGAGAGACCAAAGGCCAAGGAACGAGTGGGCCATTCAAGGATCAGATTGGAGGACAGGATGAGGATCACAAGGGAGCTGGAGCTGTGAAGGGTGGATCGGAGGCTGCTGCTGGTGGAAACATCACGGAGACGGTTGCCAACAAGGTCAAGAGCGGTTTCGATTCGTTAAAGAAGATGCGATCGGTGAGTTTGCCCCGGTTGTGTATCGAGCTAACTAACCAGGACGAGAGGAACTTCTCCACTTCTATTCGAGCATACAACGGTACCACCCCTCGAGCGGATGCCGAAGAAGCGAGAAAGCCGGTCGAAAGGGGTCTGCAAGGTGACCAGAACGAGCATCTCAAGCACAAGGAAGGAGGATCGCAAGGCAAGGCGAGCTCCGGAAACGCAGCTGCCAACCCATCCCTGCCTTCCTCCAACTCGGTCGAGACAAAGGTCACATCCAAGCGATCTTTCTCCACCTCTTTACGAGCCATGGCGGATCCCAACACCCCTGCTGGCGATGCGCCTATATCTAGCCAAAAGGATGCTCGACACGAGCAGGGTGCGAAGACTCAGCCCGGAGGATCAAACGTCGAGCACGGTGGAGCAGCTGGTGGACCCTCTCAAGGATCTGGAAGTGCGCCCGAAGGAACGCCCAATCCGACCACCGGCACCGCAGCTCCCGATCCGGGATTGTCAAAAGGCGAGGCCAAGACGGCTGAAAAGGCAAAACAGACTCGGTCTTTCTCCACCTCGACTCGAGCTCTCGCCGATCCCAACACCCCTTCCGGTGACGCACCAATTTCGAGCCAGAAGGACGCTCGACATGCGCAGGGTGCCAAGTCTCAACCTCGAGGATCGGATGTAGAGCATGGAGGAGCTGCCGGAGCGCCGTCGCAAGGATCTGGTGGAGCACCCGAGAGTTCGCCTAACCCAGCTTCTGGTACCAATGCGCCCGATCCAGGATTGTCAAAGAAGGAAAAGGAGGGAGCGAACCGAGATGGAATGGGAGTGAGAAACTTTAGCACCACCTCTCGCTCTCGAGTCAAGCACTCGAAAGCTCATGACACTGAGCCTATCAAGGCTGGATATGTGAGTCTCGCACTTCTCTCTACTGCAAGACAATCGCTGACGAGAAGGATGCACCACCCACCGCCTTCCCCTCTCAGCTCAAATCCCCTTATCCCGAGCAAGATGCCAACGCTTTCAACAGCGATGTTGGAGATCTGAAACCGTCTTCTGAGGTCCAATATTCTTCGACTGCCCGGGATCCCCCAAACCAGGCGCTTCGACAGGCAGTTTTGGAAGGCAACATGGACGCGAAGAACCCTCAGCCCGATGTACCTGGCACTGAGACTGGGTGAGTAGAGCCGTCGTTCTCGGTGTGTGTTTGGACATTGACACTCAGGCGACAAGGACTCGACGAAGCCTGGAAACACCGAAAGTGATTGCCTCGAATGAAGGAGAGGGAATGTTCAGAAGAAACAATTTAGCTCGCCAACACAAGGCTGGTGAAGGGGAACGCTGCTCATTGCAATGCATACTGTATGAATGATCTTCTATGCTGTATTCCATATAACCTCGATAGTGGAACTCCGCAATGTGTACCGGTCTAGGTTCAATAGCGCTCCTTCATCCTTTCACACTCGCCTCCCCATCGACCAGACTCAGCACCTTCCCTCTAGCTCGACTCCACGGCACCTGCTAGGTCAGCCCAAGTATCCAGAGGTTGACGACAACCCACCTCGTCATCATAATGGGACACGACAATAACAGCTTGCTGAGGATTTTCCGCCCATTCCCGCCTCAGCAGATCTTTACATTTCTCCCAAATCGCCTCGTCCATCCCTTGACTCGGTTCGTCCAGTATCAACAACGGTGGGCGAGAGACGATTGCTCGCAAGAACAGAATCAAGGCTTGTTGAGTAGGCGTAAAGTACGCAAAGTTGCGTTTGGCGATAGTGATCACGTCTGACACGTCCTCCGCGCGAGATGAGCCAAGGAGCGGTAGAAAGTACTCGACCAGCTCGAGTATACGAGCTTTTTGGTCGTCGTTCATATTTCGGTGGGAGAACACTCCTTCAAAGCCGGTACCGATGGCATGATAGGCTGAGAGGCCCATACCACGAGGAAAGGAGGCATAAATTTCGGGAGACGTATGGCCGATGAGCGAGCGTAGCGTTGGTGAGGGTATCGATCGACGGGGCTTGGAGAAAAGGGTGAGAGCTGTCGCTGGCAGGGAGAACGAGCGAGGGTGATGTCCGAGGATGAGCGAGAGAAGCGTCGTCTTGCCAGAACCTGTACGCTCAGCGATGTGCTTTGCAAGAGGCTCACCATTTGCTCCTTGAAGATGCCACCTCTGCCCAGGTTGTATCTCCCAAGAAACGTTTTTCAAGACCGGTCTCGTTCCTTGTCCATACGACACCGAGACGTCTTGCAGCCGTATCACAGGTTCCGATGCGTCCACCTCCATCGGCTCTTCCACTTCGTCTATCCTCGCAGTCGGCTGTTCCCTCTCCCGTTGTTCCCACTCCTTCCTTCTTCCAATCCAGACATCCCCACCCTTGACCTCGCAGATATCGGTCACCCAGTCTGGGAGTGCATCCGCTCCTTTCGCCCTTTGCACAAGGACCACCCGTGCAGTCTCTTCATTGAGCTCCCCTAGCAACCTCGACACCTCTTCCCTCGACTTGATATCCAGCCCAGCCATAGGGTCCTCCAACAACAGCAACTCTGGCTTGGTCAACATGGCAGCTGCTATCCTTCCTCTCCTCGTCTGTCCTGATGACTGTGAAACAAGCGGCAAGTCGAGCAGATGATGTATACCCATCAGTCGGGCAACGCGATCAATCTCCTCTGCCGACGGTGGAGGGTGAAGAGCGGAAAGCGTTTGCCGAAAGGTGAGCTTGTCTTCTTCCTGAAGAGCTCCATATCGGGCTGTAAAGTCGGTGAATTCGCCAGTAGTGGGTGGTCGAGCAAAAGCAAGGTGTCGGATGGGCTGGGCTGGAGAGCTTGATGCATCGGTGGAAGAGGTAGCGGTGAGGAGAGCGGCGATATAAGGGAAAGCGCCGGGAGGAGGTGGTATAGGTTGAAGTCGATGCCTGCCCAGCAGCGTCTAGCCTCGTCAGCTACGTCTCATACATAGCTAATCACCTCTACGGCCAGTCGTCGTCCTTCTGCATCGCCAACGATGGCCCAGCCTTGCCTGGAAGAGCTCGACGGAGTATCGATAGTCCACCCATTTGTCGGAAACCGTAACAAGGCGGAAGACCGAGCTGCGGATGGCGGAGTGCCGAAGCGGTGAGATGTAGCCCCCGGCGGCAGTCGAACAAGCGGTAGAGGGGGCCTCATGTCGAGCTAGAGGTTGTAGGGATGTCTTAGAAGTTGGAAATTATGGAGACATGATGGGGTTGAAAGGCGAGATGAGGTCACTCGGATTTCAGGTTTCAGCATCTCGACTCGGACTTGTACATCTCTGCAACAACAGACTCTCGAGGGACATGCCTAGGCCGACACTAGACTACTCGCTGTACCTAGTGACAGGAAGAGAGCTACTCCCACCTGGTAAAGTAGGTCAACCCCTTGTTGATCCCCCTTGTTCGCTGACAAGAGTAGGATTACTACGAGAGCCTCGAAGAATCCCTCCAAGGCGGAGTCACCCTTGTCCAAGTCCGAGAGAAGACGACCGACACTGGCGAATTCATCGAGATAGCTCGACGTACGAAAGATATCTGCGACAAGTACAACGTACCCGTCCTCATCAACGATAGGACAGATGTCCACCTCGCTGTTGGCACCGCTGGGATTCATGTCGGTCAAACTGACGCCCCTCTTGATCTCGCTCGGAAACTCGTAGGACCAGATGCGATCATCGGCCAATCCATACGGACCGGGGAAGATGCGAGGAGGGCCATAGCTGGCGGTGTGGATTATGTGGGCATAGGGGCGGTCTGGGATACCAGTAGTAAAGATCTGAAGGGGAAGAAGAGCTTGGGTCCGGATGGAGTAGGGGAGATACTAGATGTTTTGGCGGGAAGTGGGGTCGAGGCAGTTGCTATCGGTGAGTTTGTACATTGGTAATAGCTGATCATCAAGGTGGGATACATCTCCCCAATCTGCCGCAGCTGCTACATGGGTCGATCTCGCCAGAGAAGGGGAACGCATTAGCTGGGATAGCCGTCATCTCGGATATCGTGGGCTCGGAACTTCCTGCCGAGGCGGCAAAAGAACTGAGGAACATCGTGGACTCGTTCAAGAGGAGTGGATCGAGTGCTCGGACTGGACTGTTCAGGACGAATGGAGATCTCTCGGTTGACGAGCTATTGTCAGAAGTTGGGAACCTCATGCAGGTCACAAGGAGAGAGACGCCTCTCGTCAATCAGGTGAGCTGGTCGTGTGGGCGATACTGACTGTAGATCACCAACAATGTAGTCATCAATGACTCTGCCAATGCGACGCTTGCTGTTGGCGCTTCTCCCATCATGGCGACCCACCCGGAAGACGTCAAAGATCTAAGCAAAGTCATCGGCGCCCTCCTCGTCAACTTTGGGTAAGTCATCAATCAGACTATCGCTGACGAGCAGAACAATCAAGGACAAAGATGGCATGCTGGTTGCCGGTAGAGCCGCCAATATCAACCGAAAACCTATTGTCTTTGACCCGGTCGCAGTGGGAGCTACCACCTATCGTCGAGACACCTCCAAAGGCAAGTCGAGGCAAGCACAGACCATGGCTGACGGGCAGAACTTCTGGCACATTGGCAGCCGACCGTGATCAAGGGGAACGCTGCGGAGATTGGGGCGTTGGCCAAATCGACAGAAGTCGCCAGTAGAGGTGTAGATTCTACAGGATCGGGCTTTACAGATCCCGCTGGAGTCGTTAAAAAGCTCGCTCGAGCAAGGGGTGAGTCTCGCCCCGACTATTGTCGCTGATGTCAGCTTGCATAGTGGTTCTTACAGGCGTATCGGACTACATCTCGGATGGAGACGTCGTGCTGAAGGTCTCGAATGGCCATGAGCTGGTAAGTGTTCTCCGCTGCGGTTGGATCGGGCTGACAGGTATAGCTAGGCGTGATCACCGGTTCAGGCTGTATGACCGGTTCGCTCATTGCTACCTTCTGTGCAGCTGCCCGACTGCACCATCTCGCTACGCAAAAGGTAGACAAGGACGAGTCGAGGTTGGTCCAAGGGGATATGCTGCTTGGCGCTCTGACTGGGTGCGTGCTCGTTGGTTCCCGTTGATCGGACCAAAGCTGATATCGAAGAGTACTTGTGGTCAACGTTGCAGCAGAGATCGCGGCGGCTCGGGAGGATGTGAAGGGGCCAGGGACTTTCAGAGCGGCATTGATAGACGAGTTGTATAATCTCACAGTGGACAATGTGAAACAACGAGCTCACGTCGAGATCGTATCGGGCGAAAAGTAGAAGCTCTGTACCATGCTAAGATATGCATTATGCTCTCTTCCTTCGACAATTTGTTTTCCAGCTAAGCTCCTTCCTCCCTAGTATCGTCCAGGCCTGGCAACAATCTGCGCAATAGCCTCTTTTGCTTGCAAGACCGACGCCTGGTCTCCCGTGATCGTGATGAGATCGTCATCTCGTCCAACCTGAATATCCGCTCCAGTCTCCACCCTAAGCCTGGTGATCGTCGCTCCCTTCGATCCAATGATCCTAGGGAAGGCTGATCGAGGCAGGCCAGTCCATAGACCGACTAGAAACGTCAGCTGGGTCGCTTTTCCAGCACTCACCATGCGAAGCGGCCTTGGCGTGGTCAAGAGCAGCGTTGAAAGCCGCAACGGCCTTCTCCAGGTCGTCCTCCTTGGCTCGAATCACCCAGTCCAGCTCGCCATCCACACCCTCTGGTGTGTTTTCCCTCAACTCCCAATCTCCCTCCACCGCAAGATCTTCGTCCTCTTCTCCAGCCGCCAGATCAATTCGAGCAGCCTTGGCAGCGAGCGATGTGGCACCATCCGAGATGGGTCGAGCGACAGTCGGCTTGGGAGGAGCCGGTTGCGGGATGGTGATGTTTCCACCCGCAGCTCGGATCGACCTGATCAAGGTCGGTTGATCGGCTAGAGCGTGGTAGTATCGGTTGGCGACGGTGATGCTCCTCGTAGGGAAGTCGGGGGTGGATCGACCGACTTGTCGGGGGGCTCGCTCGGAGGAGATCTGCAACTGCTCGGCGGCTTGGGCCGTAGCCTCCTTGGTACCGATGACCTTGACGATCTCGTTGGGGGCAGCATCGTTGAGCTCGTCTTGGTTCTCGATGTCTCCAACCGATCCATACTGCCTAGATCCAGGGAAATGGATACTGCTAGTCAGCTCTGTTCTTGCAGCGGAGCGTTTCACTTACGTCGCACCGGTCTTTCGTTGCAGGTCTTGAAGAGCAGATCCACCTCGACCAATCTTGCTGGCGTGTTGGGACTGCGGCACGACGACACCCACGACAATGGTCTCCTTGAGCGTCTTGACCTGCTTCTCCAGCTCGGCCTTGATCGCCTTGACCAGCTTCGAGTCACCTCGTAGTCGAACCTCGTCGGTGTTCTCGTCACCTTGCTTGGGGCTGGACGTCAGCGTAGTAGCGTAGACGCAACTCACAAGTTGACGAGACCCGCCTGCCTGAAGCCTTCAGACGGTCCTCCGACACTGTTGATCGTCTCTCGCAGCTTTCCACCTCCTTGACCGATCAAGCTTCGGTGCTGGAATGTCAGCCAAAGGGCCCCCACAAATATGTGAGTCACTCACATATTTAGCATCAATGGTAACGGTCTCGATGACCTCGTCGCCAATCTGCTCGGCAACAGCCAACACAGCTGCCTTGGCAGCCGTAATCGCCTTTTTGTCACCTCGCACAGTCACGCTAGTCTTGCCATCCTCTCCGTTCTTGTCAATGTCAATTTGCGCTCCGGTCTCATCCTTGATACCGTTGATAGTCGCACCAGACTTTCCAACAATCGAAGCAACCGCCTTGGAGGGAACGGTAAAGGTAAGAGACTGCCTCGACTCCGATTCGTATGCCGCCGCCTCGAGAAGTTCCGCCTTGGCCGATGCGACACCCTTTCTTCCACCTCGAATCGACACCTCGTCGGGTTTTGCGCCTTCCTTGTCTCGAGGGAAAGAGAGCTTGACACCGTACTTTTCCTCGAGTCGGATGGCGTATTTCCCGCCGGAACC
Source organism: Cryptococcus sp. GC_Crypt_1 (assembly GCA_026538415.1). NCBI lineage: Eukaryota > Fungi > Basidiomycota > Tremellomycetes > Tremellales > Cryptococcaceae > Cryptococcus > Cryptococcus sp. GC_Crypt_1. The sequence goes on along the minus strand of JALPCD010000099.1, from coordinate 7,118 downwards.
GATAAGGGCAGGTTGGACAGCTCGAGGGATCTTGACCATCTCGGTCGTCTCGTCTTCAAGCTTCTCGATCTGAGCGTTGAGTCGGTTCTTGGCCTCTTCGACGGCTTCTTTGCGTCCGACAATCTGGTATAAGCGGATACTCCAAGCAGTGGCTTTCGACTCACCTTGCAGACGACTCGCTTCTTCTTCTCATCGTCGTCAAAGTTGACTCTAACACCCAAGGTCTCTCGAAGCTTGTTGATGGCGCTACCGGATGATCCCACCAAATGAGGAACGTGCTTTTTATCGACTGGGAACTCGAGCGTAAAGCCGTTGACAATGTCGTCGTTCTTCGCATCCTCGACGATCGATTTGATTTGAGCAACAACTCGATCGACCTCGGATGAAGGACCCCTGACCACCACCTCGTCCTCCTTGTCTCCGGCAGATTTGGCACCGACCTTGACATTCACCATGCCATCTTCTCCAATGAGCGCATTGAGAACCGTTCCTCCTGATCCGATGATGAACCTGTGCCATTTTTTGTCGACATCGAGAGTTTCGCTCTTGATATCCGCAGCGTCCTTGGCGAGATCGTTGAGCGCCTTTGTAGCAGCGTCGAGGACCTCCTTGAGTTTACTATCTCGAGCTTTCTTATCGGCGGGGATATCGCCGGTGTAGACGACGAGGACATCGTGCGACTCTTCAGAAGCGGGAGGGAAGACGGTGGTGACTTGGTGGGTCGATTCGAAATTGGCAATCTTGGCACCTTTTTTACCGATCAAAATGGCGTGGACGATGGGATCAATCTCGACTGAAGCGATGGCGGAAGGAACAGCAGCCTTGACAGCAGTCGAGACGGCCTCCTTGGCCTTGGCGACGGCAGCCTTGTCCTCTCCAACGACCTCGATGACGACAGCACCAGAAGACGCAACGACCGAAGGGAAAGGAGGGAAGACCTTGACAGAGTGGTTGTCGGCAATCGATCTGAGTTTGGAAGATCGAGCGAGGTACCGGACGACTCGCTTGGCGTGAGAGAGAGCGTCCGAGGTGTTGGCACGGTGAAGGGCGATCACGTCGACCATTTCGACAGCGATAGCGTTGGCCTTGTCCATGACGAGGGTGAGAGCGGGGATCAAGCTAGCCTGAGGACCTCGAATGACACACTGGTCGGATGGGTCGGAGATTGGCGGAAGCTCGACAATACAGTCGGTTTGCGACAAAATGTCCTCTGCAGCGGCGCCGACGAGGAATCGGTGTTGTCGCTTGGGGATGGAAATCTTGAGCTCTCGCAGCGAGTCGGAGAGCTCCTCGTACTTTCGCTGAATCTCGGCCACGATCGTTTTGACCGATTCCTTGTCGCCTTTGATTTTGATAGATACGTCACGATCCGAAGCGACATCTTCCGATTGCGACTCGAGCGCTTTCCAGACCGCCGGAGGAGGGATGTGCACTTTGACATTGCCGCTACCGAGCTCCTCCAATGATCGAATCTTCGAACCCTTGGGACCGGCGATGAAAGGATAGTAGGACGAGGGGATATTTTTGATCGACGTCGATGTTTGCGAGACCTTGTTCGAGATGAGGGCGAGAATCTTCGACTTGGCATCGTTACAAGCGACCGAGGGACCAGAAATAGTGATGGGCACCTGAGGCTCTTCCGGTTCGTCCGAGGCGTTGGAAGCGTCATCCGGTGCGTCGAAAGTAGGGAGAGTATCTCGTCGAGGAATATCGACCTTGGTACCGGTAGAATCCGTAATTCCCTTGAGAGTAGCACCCTTGGGTCCGATGATTGTTCCAAGCGTAGTGATAGGCACCTCGACGGTGACCGTGACCGATTTAGACAATCCCCTCTCAATCTGCTTTCGGGCGTAGACCAATCGTTTCTGGTCGGAAGCCTTGATCAAGAAAGTCTTTAGACCCGACGACATTTGGGTAGACGATTCGATGACCGCACCCGTAGTATCCATGACCTTTTTCAACACGTCGTTCATCGCCTTGCCGGATTCGATTTCGCTAGCGGGCACAGAGAACGAGTCGGTAAAGGGATGCGAAGAAGCGGTAGGAGCACCAGATCGACCGAGTCCTCCAGCTCCACCAGCTTTGGCCTTGGAAGATTTGACAGCGGCGGGTTTGGCAGACCAAGCAGAGATGGCAGGCTTGGAGATGTTGGTAGGCGCACCCGAGGACATGCCCAACGAGGGGAAAGCATCTTCGGACGAAGTGTCAACAGGAGCAGGAGTCGATGAGCCGTTGGTTGTGGTCGTGGTCTTTCGAGCAGCGGGAGCAGCGTTGGACGAGGGAGCTGGTCCACCGCCTAGAGTAGGGAATGGATCAGGAGCACCTTCGAGTCCGTGTCGCTGAAAATGTCAGCTCGAGGTTGACATGGTCAGTCCAAGCGTGAAAGGGTTTCGACTTACCTTTTGCAATTCCGCAGCAGAGAGAGCCATATTGATACCCAGGCGTTGTAGCCGATAGATTGTATAGACAGAGAGTGAGAGGACCGGGAGAGAATGCACTCCAAGATGTGAGTGAAGATACCTTGGGGGTGGTAGATGTTAGAGATGTAGATGAGAGCTGGGCGAGGTGGAAGGGTCGGTCGGTGTTGGCTGGCGATCCTCAGGGTCACTGTATAATGACCGACCGGCGATAGCCGCTGCTACACTTCAGCTCGAAGGTACCATCATTTCCCTCATACAACAAGAACAACAATCCCATCCACCATCATCTCCAAATACGAGTATGCAGAACAACAAGATGCCAACTTGCCCGTGTCCTCTGGCTCTTCCGCATCGCTCAGTACATCTCTGGCCTCTCAAAAACTCATCATCTAGTCTCATCCGCTCTTGTTCCGATTTCAATGGGTATCTGCTGTTCGTCGGTGAGTCTGTCGCTTGACGAGCGAGAAGGGTTGACTGATCACGTCTAGCCATACCACCCATACGATAGATCTTGCTGTCCTGCAGATTGCTGCAATTGTTACGAGTGCTACGAGTACTGTTATTGCTGCTACGCTTGCGAACGAGGCTGCTACCGGTGCAGGTACTCGCACAACTCAAGAGGTGCGCACACTCCGTCTTCTGCCAGTGTCCCGGATCATGATGGAGGGGAATGATCCACACATGACCCTCTTTTTGCTTCTTCTCGGCCATGTTGCGAAAGCATGCTCCAGGATGTCCCCTGCCTCTGTCCTTGCTGTCGTCTTCACATTGCCTCGACAAAGCTGATTGGCAGCTATCTATCCCGCACAAGGATATCCTCTGGGACCTATCATCAACCAGCCCAGACCCATAGCTCCACCCCTCATACCATACCCATCCTACGCTGGCTCGTCATTCGCTGGCCCGGTTTACCCTCCGACCGTCGTTCCTGTTCCCTTCGCCGTACCGACACCTGTTCCCTTTCCGACAGTCCCCTACCCCTCCCAACCGACTTTCGCACACCTTGCACCTCAACATACCGGATCCTTCAACGCCGGTCTCTACCAAAAGAGCTCTCTGCCCCCCAACCATCCTCGAGGCGAGTCGACTGCCGAGATCAAAGGGAGAGGCGAGACTCGTTCGAACAAGAGGAAGGACGACGAAGCCGCCGAAGTTCTTCAGCAGACGACAATCGACCATACCAAAACCAGCGACAGGAAGCGTTTCGTCGGCCCTCTTCTCGAGATAACAACTCGCACTCTTCCCACCTGCACCCTCCGGCCCCTGTACGAGCTCATCGACGGTCTCTAGACGACACACGGTCATCTGAAGTGACAAGCGATCCACGCCGAAATGGAGCGTCAAACCGCCAACGCCCAGAGTCAGGCAGAGATAGATCCTACTCGTTTCAATAACAACACACCCCGACATCATCGCTCGCGATCTCGTTCTGCTCCCGTTGTACAGATCGTCTCGCCTCGGCCGGAAAGGAGAATATCACCTACCGAGATGATCTACCCGGATCCTGGCACTGCTCAGCAGATATTCGAGACGGAACGAGGCAACAATCCTTTACATCGACGGGTACCGACTCCTCATGTCTCTCGGCGAGGTGGACAGCGAAGCAACAGCGCTGCGTCGGACGTGTCCGAGGCTTCATTTGGGAGCGAAACGACTATCGGTGCGGGTAGCGATGCAGCGACTGTCGGTCCTCTCGAACCGCACTTTGGCGCTGCGAGGGGTATCGGTCGACCCGAAGATGCGGTAGAGGTGATCGGGCTTGGACGAAAAGAACCGCGACATCGAAAGTACGCTCCACACCTGCTCAAGCCAGCTCTTCGAACTGGACCCTCTCGAGAACGACTGTACCAATCTCGAGACAAGCCTCTTCCTAATCGACCTGCATCATACATTGTTCCGGTGGGGAATAGCTCAACCTCGTCATCCGGCTTTGTACATGTCGTCCAACCTACCATCTCGTCTCGACCTGATCACTCGAGATCGCATTCGACATCGGTCACTCAGTCGTCCGGTCTCCGTGGTCTCTTTTCGCATCTCTCGCTAAACCCCCCCGAGACAGACATCGGAAGACCCACCTTTTCTCGACGAGGACCATCTCGACAGCGAGATCTTATCGCACCAGCTGAAGATCTCTTCACCTACTTGCGAACCGTCGAGCTGCCTCCTTGGACATCTTGGTCCGGCGACAAGCAATCGAGACGATCGACTACTGCTCTCGGCTTCTTTGGGTCGAATACAAGGAACAAGGGGTTCGATACGATGCCTTGGGCCTGGCACCGGCGTGTAGAAGCGGCTGAACAGGCTCGGCAATCTGGTAGAGCCTTGGTATCTTGGGAAGCGTCGGGCAGAAATTGGGAGAGAAAAATACTCGACTGTGGGTGTTTAATTGCGGCAGAAAGCTGACGAGCAGGGCTTGACGACAATGTCCCCGCAGAGCCAATCGAGCCAGCGAACAGATGGGGTTCCCAGTACGTATATCGTTCGCCGCATCTCTAAGGCTGACGAGTAGGATCTACGCCTTACCGGCAGAAGGATACGATACCATGGAATTCTTTGATGAGGCATCGGAACAAGCGGATGATCTGGGCTTGCTCAGCTGGTTGACCGGATCTGTACGTGTCGTATAGCCTGTGGCCTGTGCCTGATGGGCAGGACGAGCAACAGCTCATGGTTCAGGTACTCCAGACTGCCGTCTCTGCTCTACACGCTCTCCGATACTCCTCACAAAGCTTCACTTATCACCTCATCCCGTCTTCCTCTCATGCCCTCTATGCTACGTCAAGCCATGCCCTATGGGACGGGCTCGGTACCTTGGCATTGTGCAACAAAAGCAACGAGCGGGACCGAGCGATAGTCATCGAGGTCCGCCCGCCTTCTGTCGTGGATGGAGCGACCATGCGAGAGTTTGCGAAGAGTGGAAGAGGGGAAGGATGGTGGCATCTGCCTATGCAATATGCCATAGGAGAGACTGGCCAGGCGAACTTGTTGCAGGCTCAGGTGAGTCGCTGCTGGAATCAACGATCTGACAAAGAGGTGTACGATACGTGTGTGCAAAATCAAGTCTACTTCTTCGCTGTGACCAACCTGAAATATTGGGTATTTGGCCATTTTGTATGTCGACTCGAGGCGAGCAGCGCCATGCTAATGAGTAGAATGCCAACTACACGAAATGCTGGGTGGGCAATGTGGTGGAGCGGAGACAACGAGACCCGAATGTCATGCAATGTCTCACCGCATGGACTGTCAGGGCTGTCGACGAGGCAAGTGACGTTCCTCGAAAGATGAGCTATACTGACAATTTAGCGACCCCGAATGAGCGAAATAATCGCACCAGTCAACCGGTCCTTCTCTCGAGCTGGCGACGATCTAGGATACAACACTATGTCGCACAATGTCAACTCGCAAGCCAGCTCTCGGCATGCAAGTCGACCCGACCTCGCGCACGCGCAAACGTATCCTCAACCCAGCTTCAATCCGTCTCATGCCAACTACAACTCTGTCCAGCACTATCCCATGTCCCCATCTCCGCAATCGCCCATGGGCGAATTTGGTCAACCATACCAGCTTCCAGGTTACTACGATCTTCACCCGCAAATGGGCTCTCCACCGCCGTTCGACCCATCTGTTATGGCTTACAACACCTGGTCGAGTGGGATGCCTCAACGAGCCTTCTCGCCGGTCCAGCAACAGCAGCAGCAGCAAGGGCCGGCGGGATATGGAGGAGGTATGAGCTGGTATTCCGGTTTTGGCTGGCCCGGTATGCGATGAGAAGGATGCGTTGGATGATCTTGTTTTGGGAAATCTGGTGGGAGAACATCTTGGCGGATGAGACATGTGCATGAGTTGAAAGGGTAATTGGGGATGTCGGCGGTGAGTGCTGGAGTGCGGTGTGATACGATGTACATGCAATGTGGATGGTAATGTTCGAAGAACAGCAATCTAGAAACCCTTGGGATTCTCCCTGAATGATAACTGCCCTTCAGCGTGATCAAAACTAGAAGGACACTGTCGACTCACCCTGGTCCATTTGGGTGTCAGGTGCACACCCCTCCTGTAGCCTTTTGCCCTCATGTTGAATGACGAGTATTTGTCTAACCATCAACCCACAATCGACTCTAGACGAGAAAGGTCACTTACCCTTTGGCAACATTTCAGACGCAGGTGTCAACTCCAATGCATCCGTCAAGGCATGACACTGCACGCCCGACGAAGCAACAGCCGCAATCACATCATCCACCTGCTTCATCCTATACCTCAGACTCTGCTTCCGTCCATGATTCAGCGACGCTGGTCGTTTTCTATAGCCCGATCAGCTTTGAACCCCCTTTGTACCAGCACCGGGAAAGAAGCGCTCACACCAATCTTCCACTCGATGCGATTCCTGTTGGACTGAAAGATAAGAGCGATGTCGATGCAAAGGGAGCGATGGGCGAAGCTCTAAAGGCGCCAAACATGTCGAGATGGGTTATTGTTGAAAGAGATGCAACGGTTCGAATTCAACGTCGAAGGAATGGTCAAGACGTTGTAAACGGAGTTGCCTTCTATGTCCGAATCTCCCATCTGGCGCCCTCTCTCTCGCGTGGCATTTGGCTAAATTAGGTGAGTGGCGAGAAAGGCCGGAAGAGCCAGGAGGAGTAGCAGGTACCAGGCACACGCTTCAGAAGGTTTCAGGTGTTCGGTGGTGGTGGCGAGGTGTTG
>JALPCD010000098.1:0-25468 GCA_026538415.1 Cryptococcus sp. GC_Crypt_1 | reverse complement strand
CCTACTCCCTTAGAGTATCTCGTCATCACATTTTTGGGCTGTGCGGGCAGGACTGTGTGTATGGTATGCATCGATGAGATGACTGTAACTGTAAGTCTCGAGGTTGAGCTAGACGAACCCGCCTCCACCGCGTTTCTCGTCGATCCGAGCAAAACGAACTTCCACCTCGCGCTATACTCGTCAGCCGTGGACCACAGACCCGTATTACAATCGACAGACCTCTTTGATCACGCACACTGTGGCGAGGAAAAACGAGATGATGATGGCTTCAAAGCCGTATATCGAGCTAAACACATTTTCGAGGATAAAGTCTGTACCGGGGGCTTTGGCCGAGGTGACTAGAACGAACGTCAGCAGTGTGACTCGGGACGAGTTTGTCCGTTGTTTGCTTGGGGAAGTTCTTCAGGTATCAATCGAGCGCAACGAGTCGCGGATAGTTGAGAAGAATGTGGACAGGCTGGGGCAAGGACCAGGGAAGATGGGCTCACTTGTCGCTTGACAACCCGGTGCTGTCGTTGCAAAAGCCATATCCGCGCAAAATCCCTGCGCAACGCCAAACAGACCTGCTGTTGTCCCATTCCAATACCCGCAACAGGAAAACTACCGTCAGCAACGGAGCTGTTTGTCCGGCTGGGGACAGCAGAAATCGGGGAAGGGGGAGCGGTTTGTAACCCACTTGATCTTGGATCGCTTGTTGCATATCGGCCGATTGGGTGGACCAAATCTTGCTGAATGTCTCGAGCTGTTGGAGCGAGAAGAGCCAGACGACGGTCCCGACCTGCGTTGTCAGGGCAGATTCTCCCAACTCTACCATGCTTGATTCTATATCCTTCCACCTCGTCCAAAATCTCCTCATCCTCCTTTCTCCCTCGCAGATTGCCATAGCCTGATTCAATCCCCAATCCCCAATCCCCAGACGGAGGTCCCAAACGCAGAGTTGGGCGAGCGGAGGAGGGAAAGCAGCGTCAAAGGAGGAAATCATGTTGGAACGGTTAAGAGTGGGGAGAAAACGTACAGCCAGAGTCCCAATGGATAGAATGATCAATGTCACGTTCAGACCTTTTAGCAACAGAGGTCGACTCTTTGACTGTAAGATTGCCGGGAGGGAGAAGAGCGTTGTGGAGATGTACAGAGCGCCGAGCACAATCCCGACTGCAGGTCAGCCCGACTCTCTCCATCCCTAAATCCTCCTCCCGCTTCTCCTCCCAATTCTCCTGTCTCTTTCTCCATTCTCCATAAGAAGGAAAGAGAGTAGAAGAGGAGGGACGGTCTGGACTCACTCTTACAGTCGATCCGCTGAAAGACAAGATTCAGAATCAAGTGCTTCTTGTCCGACATGAACACCAAGCTGACCACGATGCTCAACACGCCCGCTGCGAGTAGACAGAAGTCGAGGAATCCCCAGACAATGTAGAGCTTCCGCATCGTGACCCTGTAGTTTCCCGATCGCTCTTCGCCCGCTTGTCTCGACTATCCCTTGTTTCCTTCGGGCAGGTTGGCGACTCGACGCAAGGGAATTTCCAGAGTCGAAGAGGTGTATGCCGTGCCAGACGGTTGAGCGATTAGCGTACCAGACGCAAGAGTATAGCGAGAATCGAAAATGAGAGTGAAAGCTTCAACAAGAAATCCCCGCGATATCGCTACGAACCCTCCAGTCGAGTCGGAATTGACGCAAAGTGCGGGTAGCTGTGCATCCTGGTGATCGTCTTGGTGAGCCAGAGGGAGACTACAGGGCTGTATAACGCTGTCCGCGGTGGTCGTCGTGAAGAAAGAGGTATATGGTCCAGTCTACCAACGAGAGAGTACAGGTCCGTGACGAAATCGCCTTGTTTCAGCCTTTACTCGGAAACGGTCAACAGGAGATCATCTCGACATTCTTCTTCAACTCTTCCTCCATATCGACATGCATATCGTCTCCCTCTGCGACCACTTTCGACAGGCCTGGGCTGACCAGCTCGACTATAGACCCATATACACCCCGCAGAGTACGGATCAGCTTAGAACCGCTTGCCTGGAAACCCACCCCACTCATTCTCAAATAACATCATCCTCTCTTGACGGGTCAAGGAGTCGTCCTCGTCTCCGAGCATATACGCGCCCCGGCCAGGATCCTCGGTCGACTGGAATGCCGTCGTACGCATGTGTTCTCGACTTTTCTTTGTTGAGGTCTCGACGGCATCGCCAGCTCCTGTCGTGACACCTGCAGCGACAGCGGCGTCGATAACACTGCTCAAGCCATTATAAGCCATACCGATCAGGGTCTCATCCACTTCTTCCGCTCTGGCAATGTCGGATGCGAAGTCCACAGCGCTTCGGATGCTGCCTTGTAACGCCGCACTCTGCTCGGACGCGATTTTGGACCAGATACCATTATCGATAAAATCCTTTCCCCGTCCGATGAGAGCTGTGAGTTCGACGCTTTCTACTCGTAAGCTCTCACTCGCATCCCACGGGGCTATGATAGCCCCGCTCAGGATGGCAAGGTATTGAAGTGAGACTCACCTTTCGATCGGCTCGAGAGGATGATGGCTCGCCTGAAAGTGCGTATACACTTCTCCAGCTCTGAAAGTTGACTCACCAGCTCGCCCCGTCGACTGGCGTCCGTGAGACACGTCCACGAGTCGTCCGCACACTCTTTTACGGATGTTCGGACTTCATCGGTATCTTCGCTCCGAGGGACAGACTCGAGCAAATCACTCGCTTCCTCAACCGTGGCGTACAGACTCACGGCCTGAACTTTGTGCTGTCGACTCGGTTCGGACGGTCCTGCAGCGCTGACCTCACTTTGGTCGACACTGGGCGGAAGGATCTCAGGGTATGTAGCGACCCTCTTGCCCCATCTCTTCGACACTTCCTCTTTGAACGCCTCCTCGGACGGTAAATCTGACGTGAGCTGTGGATCGGCAATTCGCGAGCGAGTAGGGAGTTGCCATGGGGGTCGAGTGGACTTGTCTTCAGACATGCTGCAATGTGGAGTGTAAATGTGAGGATAGGAAGAGGGAAAGAAGGCGAAGAGTTAGGGCAGTTGGCAGTCGGGCGGTACTTAGTCTTCTTCTCGTGTCAGGCGTTGAAACTCCGCTGACTTGCAGGGATGATCCTTTCACATGAGAATAATACTATCTTTTGTAACAACTCGACATATGGCAGATTGGCCAACTTCGCCCTTGGTGATCCGACTGCATCGCTACATTGATGGATCAGGGAGAACGTGGACAACAGCAAGGACACGCAGGCCGCCGATGTGTTATTCCCACTTCTGCTGTACCGCAACTCCGCAACGCGAACGTCGCTCTCTTGCCGCGACCTCAAAGTCCTCAAAACCCCGCCTATGGTTGTAAAGCTCGTCTATTCGCATGGGGATATGCAGCATGCATAGACCACTGCCTTGACTGCTTCTGCGCTTCGATCTGGTCGACGCAGATCCCCTTGTTGTACTCCGATACCACGGTCCCTGGTACTCGCATTTCAAGCTGCTCATTACCATCCACCGCCACGTTTGGGACCCCCATGCAACGGTGACAACCTCTTCCCGGTCATGATAGATCTCGCTTGAGCTCGTCGCATCTCAGCATTTTGCAAAAGAATGCGGTGTGCCTCCTCTCATTCTGCCATCAGTAGCTTTTCTTCCAAATTCCCGAATTTGCAGTCGATACCAATACTCACCTTCCTTCTGCTTGGCATCAGTGACAGCCGTATACGCCGCATCCACCCTCTGCTGCAACGCAGCCAGCTTGGCATTCCTCTCCGAGAGCGCTGTCGGATCCGTGGGCTCATCATCAGGTAGAGACGTCACTGCATCGGTTCGCTCATTCAACCACGTCCTGTGCCCCTTGTTCAGATACTTGTTGGCAAGCAGCGTTTGTACCTCGGATAGGAGTTCGTCTCTTGTACGAGGTTGATTACCTATGATTAGCCTTGCCGGGGTCACTATCTCGATCGCGGGTGGAAAGACTCACGGGGTGTCGCACCGCTCTTGTTTCGATACTCGATGTGAAACTTGCCTGAAGACCTGCTCAACCCGTCTATGACAGCTTGCATGACCTCGTCCTCTATCACCCGAGCCCTTACGTCTTCTGCCAGCGATGTCCACAACTGCAGATCGGTGCACACATCTTGTGACATGTGTTTCGTATTCTTGAGTCGTCCCTGAGCCTCGATCGTCGACCTCGCAAGACGTTCGCGCAATTCCGGGTTATCCTCTGGCATTTTGTCGTGGACCTCCTTGAGCATGGTAGATATCCCCTCTACCTCGAGTAACGTATCGTCCGACAAGATGGTCGATTCTTGAAACGAGACCTTTCGCTTATGAGACGGTTCGCTGTCTGTGGTCGACGATCCGGGTGGTTTGAGCACAGAGTGAATGGTATGTGTCGACCTAGTTGAGACCGGTCGTGCAGGATCCGGTACGATCTCCGACGAGGCGGGAATGCCAGTATGGACTGGCGAGACGGTGGGGACCGTAGGTCCGTCGTACGGTGGACGAGCGAGTGCCGGCCATTTGGCAAGAAGCGAGCGCATATTCGTGATTGCCGCCGAGGCGCTCCGAGGAGATAAGAGCTGCCCACTGGCGGCGGTGTCGAATGTCGTTACTGTCGGACTGACCAGTACAGGAGCAGTAGGAGCCAAGGAGGTGACGGTGTTGACCGTATCGGTGGTCTCGATTGAGGCTGCGTCGTCGTCCATGTGGAAAAGTCGTTGAATATGTCGCACAACTGGCCAGGACAGAGGTGTAAAGGTAGAAGTGAGCGAGCGGGCGAGAGGCTCGTATATCTTGGGGACGAGGTCGGCGAGTGGGCATGCGGGGCAAGTAAGTCGACTTCGAGGAGTCGAGCATGAAAGGACCTTTGGGCATTTATTGACCTCGACACATCACTTTTGAAAGTCAGCTCTCGCTCGACATATCAGACGTTTGAGACATGGGATGGGAGATAGTATGGTTCGACTCACCACACTGGCTCGTCGACCTAAGTTCAGGGTAGACCAACGGCGGGCGGCGAGCTCGAGCTCGTCGATGCACGTCCCCTCCTCGGCGTCCATGCCTCCTCGTTCCCTACCAAGACCATTGGAGTCCTCTTTTCCTAAACCATCCTACTACTTCCTCTTCTGCCTTCAGCTCTGCGCTTCACCATCCAACACCTTGATCGGGTCATCATCGCTCTTTGATCCCTTGTCGAAGCTCATCTTGTCAATCTTGACTTTGCAGACAAAGCAAGCAGCCTAGTTGACCGGTCGAGATGGTCATCACCCGCTCCTCGACTCGCACCGAGACCGATTCCAAGGCCAAGACTGTCACCCTCCACTCACCGAGCTGCCCCAACTCCCCCAGCTCGTCCACTGCGGGACGCTCCTCGACATCCAGCGCTTCTGCCGCTTTTACCGCCTCGTCCAGGAGCACTACTCCCATTCCCCATCGATCCACCCCCTCTAGCAGAACACGCTCGGCGTCCTCCAAGGGTCCTACCGAGGGACAGGGTCATTCCCAGCCTGCTTGTCCTCGCCAACTTGCGTCCACTTCGTTCGCCGTTCGCAAGAAGCCCGAGGGTAATCCGACCCAAAGATCAAGGACAAGGAGAGGTTCATCTGCGCGTTCCGTCTCTGGTCGAAAGCCCAAGCTTCAAGTCGAAGTCGAGGTCGGAAACCGAGCGTCAAAGGAGATCGATACAGCCAGAAACAACCACACGTCCGAAACCGAAGAGCCGAAACCCTTCATCCCAGGCGAACGCTCAAGCGTCCGACTCCGCCTTGCAACATCTGCCCATCCCCTCGGCATGTTCCGACCTCGATCATCCCACAAACTCGACATCCCTCATTCCACCCGAATCTTCCCACCGTCCGGCTTGCGAAAGAAACAGGATCGAACTCCGTCTTCCGAGAGGGATGAGTCAAGTAGCAGCCTCTCCCCAGACGACGAGGCGGATGCCGATTACGTACAGAGTGACAAAGGTCGGAAATTAGGTGAAGGCACGATCGATTGGCTCAAACGGCGGTTCGAGCATCCAGAGGACGACCATGGGAGAGCCGCCAAGAAGCCGAGGACTGCGATCAGGCGTTTACCGGTCACGGAAAATCACATCGACGGAGCAGGATCGCTGGGGCGTACGGAGGACCCAGTCGAGGCAGATCTAGCGACAGAATTGCGCACACTGTCATCTATCCTACTCACCTCGAGCGCCACAGCATCAACATCGCCGGAGCAAGACGAGCAAGATCCACCTTCGCCGGCATGCTGCGACACTGAGCTCGACGCAGCTACCGTGGCTGGTCCAGATGTCAAAGGATCGGTCGGCCTGTTGGATACGGACTCCGGCTGGAGAGCATTCCTCGCTGCTACCAAGGCCATTGACACCCTCGAGGTGGGAGTTGATCAAGTCGAAAGTGAGCCGACGGAACCACGCCAAGAATGCCGAGAGGGACAAGTCGAGGCTGCTCGAACCGATGTAGAGGACGTTGTGGAGCAGGTAGAACCGATTGGGGAGATCGATCAGGTCGGGGACGAACGACTGGATCGTCAGCCGAATTCCGATCAAGAGGATCAATATCACCGACCGCAAACCGACTCCAGTCAGATCTCGATATCTGCCTCGTCGCCCATCCGTCAAGCGATCGCCGGAAGCATTTGATCTGCCCAAGAGCCCGACACACAAGCGTATCTGGCGGCTGGACCAGATGATGGACAATCCGAAGAAGCCGAGCCTGGTGATGTCGAGGTGAAGCGGGAAAACGTGTTGCACATGATCGATCTCGAACGAAACTTTGGGCGAACAGGCGAGACTGTCGCGCAAATACCAGTCGATGAGATTCCAACTGTCGCAATCGAGACAATCGAAGATGCCAATGCGCCGACTACCGAAGCGCCAACTGATCCGACCAGGCTGGTCGAAGCTACCGGGGTCGACTTGCTCAACGAGGAGGATGTGCCAGGTCGGCGAGACTCGCAAGAACAAGCTCACCACCCATATCAAACCCACCCCCAACGGGATACCAGGAAAAATCATGACGAGGCGCAAGACGTAAACCCGACACCTCTTGACCAAGTCGTAGCCCTACGAGTAGCTCCCCAATATCCATCGCAAAGCCAACATACATCGAAAGCAAATGGACCTGTCATTAGCGACACACCTCTTCAAGTTTTCTCCGAATTGCAAGATACCCACACCGCACCAACCCCTCTCATCCATTCCTCGCATCTTTTTTCTCCGCTCCCCGTTCTTCCGGTCCCATCGCTGATCCCGCTTGTCCCCCCGCCTAACTCCTTCGAACCCGCCCATATCGACAGTACCGACCACACCGACCAGGTCAACCAGCTCCAGCAAGTCCAGCGAGATCGTCCAGATACCGACACCGTCGATGCAGACCCCACGACTGCTCCACCGCCATCGAGCTCGACCACTCCTCACGCCTACACAACCGAGGTCGAAGTCGAACCGCTCCTACCTCCATTACGGCGACGACTCCCGCCCACCCCCTCCTTCCCTCCTCGTGTCCACATTCTCCGAGGTGACTCTCGGCCCGTCCGTCGAGCACTCAATGGAACGCGTTCACAACCCGTCGGCATCCCCAACAGCAACAGCGCATCGTCATTCAGGACGGTCATTCCTACATCTTCAGCTTCGGGCTCTACCATCCCGGGTCCTTGGTGCACCGACAGCCTGCCTTCCGCCTCTTCATTCGCCTCTTCATCCATCTCGCACGTCTCGCCTACAAACCTCTCAGCAACCTCAACAGCGGATCCTCCCCAACCCGCCAAACGTCAGTACCGACGAACGAAGAAGATCCCCCTAGGTCAAGGCGACCTGACCTACTGCACTCTCCTATCTTCCCTTTCCGCCCATAACGCCGGGGTGCTCCAATCCGGCCTGGAACTCGCAGCAGCGGCGCAGAAAAACGGCGGAAGTAGGTGGAAGAAGCTTGAACTTGTTGCTGTCGAGGTTTTGGCCGCGTTCCGATTGTTGAAGAACCAAGTTGTGCGTTCCACTTGTCGGCTCCATTTGACTGATGATCAGCGAACATCCGTGCCTTGCGACTGACCTAGTGTCCAGGCGCCTAGGATTGGCGAACAGCCCTGATAATCAATGGTCAGCTCGTCGCTTCGGCTGGAAGATCGAGGAGAATAGGCAGAATCATTCCGAGAGACAGCGATACATCTCCTGTGTAAAGTAATCATGACAACATCATCCGTTCATACCTCGTAGCGTCTCGCACCGATATCCCACATGTATCTTTTACTCAATTCCACCTCATTCCCATACACTCCTCTCGTTTGATTGATATCATCAACGTTGCCGGTGACGTGGCCTATGCCGAAGTCGAGACATCGGGTCTTGGACTCGCCGGCAGCCCTCCCGACCCTTTCGACGGACTCCCATGGTCCACATACCTCTCCCTCGTCGGGGCGTCGACCGACAAGCCCCTCTCTGCCGCTTTCGTAGCCGCCTTGACCTTTCGTACTAATGCCGCGGGAGGATAGCCTTCTGCTCGAGGTGTCGTATGGAGTGATGCGGAATGATTATCCTCTGAAGCCATCGACAGAGCCTCAGACTCTGCCTCGTCGGTATCTGTTTCAGAGGCCGAGTCTTCCAACGCTACACGTCAGTATGAAGCCCTTCGTACAAACATCGGGGAGAAAGAAGCTCGTTGAGAGGAGAATGCAGAGACGCTCGGACGTACCGGGATCCAAGGACCTCCCACCGAGACCCAACATCGCATCCACCCCTCCGGCCTGATACAACATACTATTCCTCTTCCTCCTCACCGTATCTTCCGCCTCTCCCTCAACTGCCAAGCTCGTCCTACCTTCCACCTCGTCCCCGCTCACCACGACCACTTCGGGCGGTTCATCGTCGAATATTTCACCAAAGTGCGAAACAAGTTCAGAAAAGATCCCCGCGGGGATACCCAGCGTCGGGGAAAAGACAATGCCAATGTTACGTAGAGTCATCTTGTTGATAGTCGAGTTTCGGACAATGAGGATGAGATGCGCGGTGAGCGCTCGAAGGAGGGCATAGTTGTAGGGCGGGAGTTCGGAAACCAGTCGAGAGAGTTCCGACACTCGAGCAGCAGAACTGATCAAGTCTGCCATTAGTGCCAGCCGGCCCCGTTGAGAGTTGTGGTGCGACTCACCCATGACGGCCAAGAAGCGAGGATGGAGATCCCGGGTAAGAAGACTATGCGGCAAATCCCTCAAAAACGTCTTCAACAGCCCCGCAATCGCATGCGGATCCCAATGCTCGTCCACCTGCAACAAATCCACATCTCCCTCCGCGTCGAACCTATCCTTCAACCCCTTCATCACAGCCGACGAGCCGGAAAGTCGGTAGATCCCCTCTTCTTCTTCCGCATGTTTCGCCTCGAGCCATTCGATACAGCGAAAGACAATGGCGGGTAGGTTGGCTTTCGATGCGATCGCGATAGAATCGGGGAGAGGCACGGCAAAGACAGGTCGGAATACCTTTTCGGGCGTTTTGCCAAAACTAGGCCAGAAACGACCCGATTTGGCCTTTCGATCTCTGTCCCTCTCCCGAGCATCTACACCGCCCATGCCGGGGATGGTCAGGCCTTCACTGGCAATCTTGGAGAGGTAGGCGGCAGAGTGCGAAGGTCGCTGTGCGGGTACCATGCTCTGACGTTTTGTCGCTCGAGGTGTGGGTGTTGAACTATGTTCTTGATTCGGCGAAGCCGTCGTGTCGGCAGACGGCGACGTGATGAGGGTGATAGGTTGGGTCGATGTCGACGCTCGGCTACTCGGCTGGCTTGGCGGCGCATATATCGGTGGAGGGAGGGACGATGCCGATCCGCTCGAGGAGAGTTGTTGTGTCGCCCGCTTCGACTCCATAGAATTAATCAAGCTGGGCGAAGGCGCACCGTTAAACTTGCTATCCGTCGCAGAGAGGTTGACCATCGGTTGAGCAGCCGTCACCACCACGTCTTTCGACGATTTCCTCGAATTGCTCCTTTTCCTCGCCAAAGCGCTCGATGACGAGACTGACGGGGTTGATGAGCTAGTCTGCGACGAGATGGTTTGGGAAGGCGAGTCCGGCTCGATATGCTTGACCAGGGCGTCTATCCATAGGTCCCGTTCTGAATCGCTCTCGGCACACAAGACATGCCTCGAGCCCCCCTTTTTGAACTGCTCGATGATGAGAAACGCATGGCGGAAGTCCTTGTCGTCGGACGACTCGGATGGTCGATTCTGGCGACCGATCTGCGCTCCTGATATAACGATCGACCCCAGATGCGCACCACCCCGCTAGATATCAGCCCAAGACCCGTTTGTGTTGTCGCAACTCACCGACTCGTAATACTCCATGACCGGCCCGTCCAGTACAAAATACCTCGTCCTCCAACCTCCGAAATTCTTCCCCTTTTTCGTCAAATACCCCTCTTGCCTTCCCTCGCTCGTCTTTGCCTGCACCCTGTCTGTCGACAAGAATTCACATAGATCCGATTTATCGCTCAAAGGAGCTATCAGCAGACTCTGAATATACGCTTCCAGCGCTTTCTTTCTCTGATCAATCTTGCTCGGCGCGAAATCCTTCCAAGCTCTGCCCTCGGGCAATGGCGCAACCATGCTCTTCCACTCTTTTCTCCCCTTGCCAGCTTTCGCCTTGATTCGCGTATCGAGATCGATGAATGCGCTGAAAAGCTTGGCGACGTTCCACGAAACGAGTTGGGCGTTGGGAGGGCGAATGGTGATCGAGACGATGAACGAAAGGACATCCCGGCCGAGAGCATTGGGGTGGACGGCGCTGGTAGGTATGGATAGTCGAGCGTGGGGTAGGAGCGACGGGGTGAGGCGTATAGGGTGAGGGTTAGAGCCTTTGTCGAAAGATGTACGAGGAGGATCGATCGATTGTGATTGTCGAGGGGTGTTGTCGTCGTATGCCGGTGCCGGGTCATCGACTGTTTCTTGCGTCGACTGGACAGGTGAGAGAACAAGCGAGTCCATCCTTGGCGGTAGACTGTCCTCCTCTGTGTCCGCCTCTTCCTCTGGCTCCTCCACCACCGTATCCGTTGTCGTCTTGGCTAGCATCCTCGAAGAAGGCGGAGGGACCGAATTGTACTCCGACTGATGCTCCGAGTACATGGACGCCGGACTGAGCGTGTTGTTGCTCGCACTGGTAGGTAGAGGCGGTACGGTATGCTGAGCATCTCGAGGCGACTCGGCGAGCGTCATAAACGACGACACTTCCGGTGGGAACGCCATCCTACTCTCTCGGCGCAATTTGGCGTCTTGCGCTGCGAGAGGGGAGGGGAGTAAAGCCGGTGGAGCAGTCGAGGGAGCCAAAGACGAAGGGTGAGGGGCAGGGATGACTGGCGTCTCGACAGGTGATCCAGATGCGAAAGAAGGGTTCGAGGGTACTTGGAGAGTCTTGGTAGATGTCTTTTCGTCTCGATCTGAATTATGTCGACGGACAGTACTCGTACTGGTCAATCCCTCGGCTCGAAGTCCCAGACCGACCGCACTGGCGCTATTGGACATTTTCTTACTAGGCGGAAGCGGATCAAGGCCGGCAGCAATCAGGCGAGAGTTGGCTCGTTCGCGATCGGAGCGAAGTCGTTCATTGTCGGCCGCGAGGGATGCGCATTGAGCGCGTTGCTTCTCGATGAGTTTCCACAGTTGAGCGTTTTGCGCTTGCTACATGTTAGCGAAGCGGTACAAGCGGGCGGGGGTTGTTATGGAGAACATACGAGACCGTTACGATCGTGTACTGCAGATTCGAATGCTTTTCGTATATCACCTCCATAGTTTCTCAAAGCGCCTTCTGCGTCGGAAGAGCCGTTTGTCGTTCCTCGAGGGGAGTTGCTACGTGGGCTGGGTTGTGATGGCGAGGCTTGCGGAGAGGGGCGTGATCGAGCCGGACGAGGGGTAGAGTGTTGTTGGGCAGTAGAGGAAGAGCCATTGACGTGCGGTGGGATCGACGAGGCGGAGGAAGCTGCAGTAGATGTCATAATGCAAGATCGAGGGGGAGATGTGAGAAGGTTGAGCGGTAGATATCCTTTCGACGTAGAGGGATATTTGGTGAGGTCGATGCAGGGTATCTGGGCATCAGCACGCAGTTAAGGCCTGGTCGAGAAAGGTGAACAATCTTTGAAGAAGATGTGTGACTTATGGGAGGTAAGGTGTGCAGAGGTACTCACCTATTCTGTATCGTGGAGAGGGATGTGTCAACAAACCGTCCTTGCTCTTCGCTCTAGCGGTGATGCCGTACGCCCCGAACCGTACTGTCGATGAGGCTTGCTCGGACGCTCGCCGATGAGTTACTATGTAGCAATAGTGCAGGAGAGCCAGCGTACGAGGTCGAGGTGGATCAATGGATGATGGTCAGACGAGGTGAGATGCGATCAAGGGGGGCAGCAAGAGGTTGAAACACTCAAAACGCGTCTCAAGTCGAGTTGTTGTTATTTATTTGGTGGCACTCTTCGTCGACTCTTCAGGCGATTATGGCAACGTCGAGGCGATTGCAACTCATGCATGGACAGCTGCCACCAACAAAAGGGATCGGAGATCATTGACGAAGCTCGTCAGATGCTCTGGTATATCGCATGAGAGCCCATTCCCGTGGTACGAGCTACAGCGGCAAATCTGCTCCAACCCTTCCCCCTCGCAGACCTCAGCAACAAAGCAGGCTTCGCCTCAGTACATAGATGCCTCCTGCACTGGAATGCTCCTGCAGACCCCCGCTACCCATCGCTCCATCAGTACGCCATACAACCCCAACCCTCAGCAAGGCCCAGCCCTGTATAATCGGTCCGCCGAGGGTCAGGATCCCATCCTCCACTGTATAGTCCAGTTCTCGTAGTGCAGTCGTTAGCATACCTCTTTCCGGCGGAAAAGGAGGAGACGTTGGTTCAAATCCGACCGGGAACTCTGCATGTACCCACGCCCCGCTCGGGGTGATCACAAGATGCGTTGACATCGTTTTTAGAGCTGTCGAGGGTGCCTTTGCCAATGGTCGAAGATAGAGAAAAGGAGGGGGATTTTGCCACCCGACGTTTCAGGTTTATAAGAAGGGGTTTTTGCTCGATTGGGTAATTTGACAGCGGAGATGGCGGAGATGTCCGAAGGTGGTTGTTGTGGTCGAGATGGTGGAGTAGTGTACGAGTACAGGTAGAGTAGGCTATGGGATACCTCTATTAATTGTTATCGACAACTCCGCATCGAGCAACTCGACAAGGCAACAACACATAGGTCTGGGAAGAAGGAATAAACGGCGAAAGATGCACTACTGCAGGTGAGTCATGTGCCTCTCGCCCTCTCGCTTCTCCACCCATCGAACACTTGTTCATCCAACCCCTCCATACTCTATAGTCCACCTTTTTTCTTCTTTTTCCGTAGATGATAATAGCTGATCTCAACAGATGGGACTTTTGCGCCGTCGTCTTCCGCTCTTCCTCTGAGCTCTCGAACCATCTGCAGTCGATACATGTGCGACACGAGAACGAGGTCGAGGTATCTTGCAAGCGGAGGAAGATTGGGCCCGGGACGTGGTATCTGTTGAGGGATCAGTCATTGTCTGGTGAGCCATTCTCCTGCATCACACGCCTCCCCCTGCTCTGCTCCATTTTCGTCATATCCTCCCTCGCATCTTTCATGACCGATGTCCTGGCCTGGTGAGTTGTTTGAGCTGACGAGTAGACCGTATGCCGGTACATAGTCAAACGACAGCCGACATGACGACCACCACAACCACAACCACAACCACGACCGACACGAGCATCATCACCCACCCATTCCCACCTTCTTTCCCATCCCAACCTCCCTCCTTGCCTTCATTCTTCAAAGGTTCACCCCCAACTCCGCCTTCGCAATTCTTCTCCCATCGAGGGGCACCGGTCGAGCGGACGCTGGAAGAGGAGTTCTTGACGTTTGACGCCGAAGAGGCGTTGGCCGACACCGAGCCGGCAGGAGATGCACAGCTGCCATGTGGCCAAGGGGAGACCTCAGAGATCAGCAGGACAAATGGACAAACTAATATGGAGACGGACAAGGCGGAAGGTGGTGGGGACAGGACGGAGGAGATGGACGTTGAGATGGATACGCCGCTACCGGAGAGTCAGCAAAGGATGGACAGTCAACTCGCGCCGCCTTCGACGTTTGACCCGCCCACTCAACCTTTTGCATCCCCTTCGACTCAGTCGTCCTTGTACTTTCAACCCATATCGCCCTCGCCACCACCAAAATCACACCAGCAATCACATTCTCCTCGTCCGCGCGGTCAACGTACACCTGCTCGGCGGGCGGAGGCTGGACCGTCAAAGATCCCTCTCGCTTCTCCGCCTTCTCGATCAACACGTCTTTCCGGTAAAGCAGAATCCACCCAACCCGCCTCGGAACCGTATCACTCTCTACCGCCGACGCTTCCACCATCCACCGCCAGTCCACCTCCACGCACCGCGAAGCATAATCCAACATCTTCTCAAATCGGCTCTCATCTACCCTCATCACAATCATCGGCTCCCACTGGTCCCTTTACATCATCATCGGACACAGGAGAAAACAAAAAGGAAGGTGCGGCATTACCCGCAACGCCAGCTCGGTCACTACCGGCTCCTCGACTCTCGTTCGGACTCAATCCGACCAACAAGAGCAGTCCGGCCGACAAGGCTGGAGGTGTATCTACAGAAGGGAAGAAACGGCTTAGCGGGGAAAACGTCGTTGGATTTGCTTGGGGCTTCGGTCAAAGCGGAGCCTAGACCATGCTTCTCTGTCTGTCGACGAACACGACGGGGGCCAAAGGTGGTGACGTATATCTGGGCAGGATCTACCAGTTCGAGCTGTTGTATCAAGACACTCTATACATGTCTACATATTATCGAGATGTACCTCATATATACTTTAGTCTACTGCACCATGTACTACTTGCACCACATTACTCGTACTTGCTTCGTCCTCGATCGTCACCTTCGTCAGATTGTCCTTGATATTGAAAAGCCCAAGATCGTCCCCGCTTCATCCGCTTTTTTTCTCTGCCTTCCGACTTCTCTCCTCCTAGACCCGCCTCTACCTTGTCGTCGTTCTACACTCATTTTGTGCCTAGTGCCGACTCTGCACCCTCCTCAACTCCTCCACCCTCCCTTTACCCATCTCCAACCGCCTCCCCATTGTCCCATCCTCCTCAAACGACCTAACCAAATCGCTCACACTCGGACTCCCCTGTTTCTTCATTTCCAATCCCCCTTCTTCCCCCTGTCCACTTGTCGTCGTAGAAGACGAAGCAGGCGTGTCGAAGAGCGCTTGGAGAGCGGATGAGCGCTGCGTATAAGGCGGATCGAGGGTAGGATACAGCTTGGGTGTCGAGTATCCTTCACCATTCCCACCTGATGGACCGCTCGACCGGCCGAAAAGAATAGGTGTAGAGGGCAGAGCCGGTGGAAGGCCGGGTCGGTGGAAGGCTGATCGGAAAGCTCCAGGGATAGGCGGTGTCCATGCTGGAGAAGCGGGATGAGCGGGACGTTGCGGCGTAGAAGTCGATACGGAAGCGACGTGTTTCGTCGGTGTTGTGGTCGAGGTCGAGGCGGTAGGCGTCGTCGAAGTCGAGGAAGGCGTAGAGCGATCTTTGACCTGCTTCAACCGAGTAAGAAGCTTATTCTCCACCCTATCCCCATCTTCCGTCCTATCTACCGCCTTTCCCTTTCCCTTGTCCATTGAGACAACAGGCGAATCCACCATCACCCTTCCTCCGAATCCTCCAAACGTCGTATCGCCCTCATTCTCCTCCAAGATCGAAGCCTCGCTAGCTCCTCCTCCCCACATGTACCCCAACATACGCCTGATCGTAGTGGGCGGAACGATCGATACGACTGTCGAGTTTCCCTCGTCCATTTCCCTACCAGGCGTTTGCGGCACCTTGTCCATGCGCTTGACCTCGACTCGCGCTTTCTTGCTTTCTCTCTCATCGAGCCCGCTCTGCTCGGGCTTGTCCCGAAAGGTACTTGACATGTTGACGCGTTTCTCCAACGCCTTGACTCGGAGCAGTATCATCTTTCTAACTGGTTAGCTAGTCGCTCGGTTAAAGATGTGAAGTGACTCACTCGGCCCACTCGCCAGTGAGATGTTCCGCTTTTTCATGTTCCACAAACCGCCTGACCACTCGTCCATTATCCCACTCTTTCACTTCCTGCACGCCTCCCCAAGCCTTCTTTGCCCATCCAAGTAAACCAGGCAATGGCTTGACCTGTCGTTCCTCTGTCCAGGCCTGCTTTTCCGCCCTGAAAACCTTTTCGAGCCGTTTCCAATCCGGGATTCCCCATGCTCGCTCCACCCGCTCACTCGCCATTGCCTTCTCCTCCTTGCCCTTGCCCTTGCCCTTCTCCTGATGTATCACCTCGGTATCTTCCCGCTCGACGAGCTCATCTTCCTCGAGCCGGGGCAAAACTTTCTCATACACCGACTTTGCCCTCTTTCTCTTCCCCGGCGTAGCTTTCCACCCTCCCGGAACCGCAAACTCCGTCTCGTCGCTCTCCCACCCTCTCTCGCTCTCTCCACCAAAGCTCTTTGCTCTCGACCTCGACCTTGATCGACGAGAAGCGACAATCTCCAGCTCGGCCTCGTATAACAGCTCGTCTCGATTGAGCTTTCTTGCTGATTCGGCGGTAGAAAAGTGTTTCGATTCGAATCGTCTTCTGCCGGATCGAGGGGTTCGAGGATGAGATACACCTGGGGTGGAACATGTCGGCAGGGGGACTGTGGACGTGACGGGTGTTGCCGAAGGGGAAGGCAAGATACCATGCTCAATATACGCATGGTTCTATCCGTCAGCGATGATGACACCGGTCGAGTTCAACGTACAAGTTTGAGAATGGCAGCTGCTCGAGCGGCTGCACGAGGGTCGAGAGAAGATACTTCAACGACTGAGCGGAAGCTATCATTGCCAATGTCCTCGAAAGACTCATCGGCCAGAGCTGAAGACCCCTCTTCCCCGAAAGACCGACGGTGCTGAGGTCGAGGGTCGGTATTGGTGATATTAGGCGTCTCGGCATCTCCAGCGGCAGAAGCAACGAGCGAGAGTCGAGAATGTCGAGTAGATGTACTGGACGAAGCGGGCTGACGTCGGATGAGCATCGACTCGAGCGCCGATACACCTCCAGGTAAAGCATTGACATATCGATGTACCGAGGGAGAAGGAGAGCGAGCAGCGGAAATTTCGGAAGAAGTCCCGGCGGTGATCGGTGTCGGCAGTGTAATTGGAGGAGCAGGCGATGTCGTCGAGATCGTCTCAGATAACACAAGAGGCGTGAGAGCAGGCAGATTCGTCTTGACTGGGTCGAGGGTCGCTTGTATGGGTGACAGAGCAAGGGGAGCGCTAGTCAAGGGCGAAGGAAGTTCGATCGGAGCCGGACAAGGCGTCTCCAGCTTGACCACACCTCGCTCGACCACTCGCAACAGGATCCTCTTCGACGGGCGTACCACAGGTATCTCCTCGACAGCCTCACTCGCAGTCGGCGCAGTCGATTGGGGTTCGACAAGTCGCTCTTCATAGATCGTTTGCTCGATGTCGGCAGTTTCGGTCGTCTCGGTCGGCTTGGTCGGCTCTCCGGTCTCCTCAGAATTCACTTCGTCAACCTCTTCCTCTTCGTCCTCCTCATAATACCCCGCCTGATCCTCCTGCTCTATTTCATGCACTGAATCCGACGTCTCCACCCCAAGACGATTCTCGACGTTTGGTTCGATCTTTCCAGTCGAGGCGACAACATCGTCAACTCGATTGGGAACACTATCGGCGGTTGAATCGTCCACCAACTCGTCATCGACAGGCGCTTCAATAGCAGACGAGGGCGATTGCTGGTTGAAAGAAACGTCCCAATTCGATTCGCTCGCCTCTGAAGTCCCCTCGCCGTCTGTCACCTGCTCCAAGGCCTCTCCAGCGACCTCAGTGTCGATGGTTTCGCTCTCTTCCGTCACAATGGGTTCCTCTTCGATAGCGGATGAGACGGGTGAAACGCTTGGCACAGAGGTCGAGAGCGAGTCCACGAGGTTTGCGATGGGCAATTCATCGGCCCGGTCGGACGAGGCAGGAATGTGGTTGGTGGACGATGCGATGGGCGATCGAGCGTTTAGAATGGCAGGAGCGGGAGCGGTGCAAGGCGAGACCGGGAGATCGATATAGTGGTCAAAGAGTTCCTCGTCGGTCTCTACATCGTCCACATCACCAATCGAGATCGAGATCGAGATCGAAGGAGAAAACTCGGGGGTCTGTTCATACTCCGGCGGGTCGATCACATCGACCATGTCCTCCACCTGATGTTCAACGCCATGATCCGCATTTTGTCCACCCGCCGAGACTGTCTCCTCGACATATTTGCCCTCAGGTACCACATCCATCACCTCCTGTTCATCTTGAACACCGAGTGTGTCGAAATCGTCGTCGGCAATCGTGATATCGCCAGCCAGAGGTGAAGCGGGTTCGACGCTTTCGGGCGTAGTTGAGCAGACACCAGGTACCTCACGTTTGGTCGGAGTGTCGGGAGCGACCTCATCTTCCAGATGCACCTCCAACTCTTCTTCTATCACCGAGGACATGATCGGCTCCTCCGCTTCGCCATCGACTGCAATAGTTGAGATTTCCTCCGAGATTGGTAATCCAAACGAAGAGGAGACCGTCTGCACTTCAAAGCAAGGTACATCGGCATGCGAAGCGGGTCGAGGTAGGAGGATACGGTCTGTCGAAGCGAGCGAGAAGTCGAGCACATCTTGCCGAGGGGAAGGTACAGCTGAGGCGATTATTCCCGCCGAGTGGAGTCCGTCCTTGACTTCCAGCGA
Source organism: Cryptococcus sp. GC_Crypt_1 (assembly GCA_026538415.1). Taxonomy (NCBI): domain Eukaryota; kingdom Fungi; phylum Basidiomycota; class Tremellomycetes; order Tremellales; family Cryptococcaceae; genus Cryptococcus; species Cryptococcus sp. GC_Crypt_1. The sequence continues at coordinate 6,708 of JALPCD010000098.1, read as the reverse complement.
AGAAGCGAAAAAGGCAGCTTCAGCTTCAGCCTCGACGACCTCATCGCACTCCGTCGCCTGCTCGTCCTTGAGATCTAGCGAAGCCGGTTCGGACGGTGAAACCTGCGATATCGGACCATCCTTGTCCTCCAAGTCGACCAGATCTTCCGAGCTGTCCCAAGCCCCCTCGATCGCCTCTTCCGTCGATCCTTCCTCGAGCGAATCTTGCTCCTCCGTCGCGACCATCTCCACCTCCACTCCCATCTGACTCTCATCCACCGGGGCGGAGCTCTCGTCTTCTCGTTCTTCAGAAACAAGAGAAAGCTGCTCTACAAGGGGAATGAACTGCACCACGGGCGAGACGCTGACATCCCTTGCGAAATGGATGCCTCCCGACTGGAGCGAACAGATTTCCGGGCTGCTCATTTCTACGACGTCCCCGTGGTCGGCAAGGTCGGGCTGGGCGTTATCGATCGAGATGTCCCATTCTTGCGAGTTCGCATCGAGGGTGATTTCGTCATCACTGGCAGATTTGGCGGATGGCGAGGGTGATGTAGGGTGTTGCGAGACGGGTATGGGTTGAACGGGATGAGAAAGGAGGGATTCTTCAAGTCAGCTTGGCCCTGTGTGGAACCAGAATGCAAAACAACTCACGCTGAGCTCGAGGCGGCGAATGAGGAGGCGTCGTCGAGATTTGGCTCAAAGGTGAGGAAGCTGGCGCAGCAGTATCGATTTTCGACAGTATTGCTTGCTCTTCATCCTCGGCTACCACAGTCGATGTCCCTCGCCGAATGTTGATAAACGTGTCGTCCACCCCACCATGCTCCACCACTTCCGTCCCATCCCCAACTTCCGTATCGTCGTCCGAGACCCATCCTGGCGGTTCGTCATAATCGAGATCGTACACTCCCTCCGCTTCTCCAAGCATCATCTTCTCAGACTGGCTATCCTCCTGATCCATCGCAAGATCCGGTTGTCTTGCAGGCGACTTTGACCATCTCGCTGCTGGCGGAATGGATCCGCTTGCCTCCCTCTCATCCGCCTCCAACTGGTTCCTCAACCTCGATGGTCCAGGTATCATATCCCTGCCCCCCTTTCTAGCTCTCCCTCCGGACAGTGACGACTGCGAAGACTGCGATACCGATGCGCTCAAAGCCCTCGCCATCCTCCTCTTCATCAACCAGACCTCGTCATCCTCTTCCGCCTTGAGCAACAACTCGTCATCCCCCGGCTCGGCCACGATGCCGTGCTTCAAGATCCCGATTGGCGTCCCGGTCAATTTGACAATCTCTTGCACCGATAGACTCTTTCTCGATGCTCGAGCTTTTTTCGGTTGCGATTTGGCGATCGAAGCAGGGAGGGATTTTCGGGATGCTTTGGGAGGCGATTTCCGCGTAGTGGCCGGTGTGGATTTACGTCGTCGAGCTGGTGGAGCAGTAGCAGGTACCCCTCGAGGTTTGGTAGAAGGCGCAACAGTCGGTGTGGATGGAAATGGAAGGGTGCCGGTCAACCTCGATAGTCCCGTCAAGGCGCTGGGTACAGAAGAGGATGGGGAGGATCGAGGTCTGGATGGGGATTGGGCAATGGCATCCACTCGAGGGGATTTCTTACGACGAGGGTTGGGAGAAGGATCATTTGTCGATAGTGTGAGAGGAGCAGTTTGGGCGAGCTTTCGAGGAGGAGTCGGGGCGGGTCTAGGACGGATACGCTCGTTTCGGCTGATCGAGAAAGAAGATGATTGGGGAAGTTCATCCGTTGTCTGAGAGGAAGGTGGAGTAGGTAGACGAGCTTGTCGAGCGGGCTGCACGGAAGGTCGAGTCATGGTCGCCTAGACAAGTCAGCACATTTTGTGAATTGATAGACGAAAGAGGGACATACATCTTGCGAATTGGGTGGAGTCATCAACCTCCCTGCGCCCATCACAGCCTGACTTTTCCCTCTAAAGGTAGTCTCCGCTTCCTCGTAATCCGACGAGACGGGCGAAGAAAGACCAGACATCCAATCCGGCGCAGCGGTATCCATCAACTGCGTCTCGTCCCCTGCCCCTGCCCCTTCTCCGCAGACCGCTGTTGACAGGGATCGCCTGGGATGCGGTCTCCCCTTCTTCCCCAGCAACAAGCGAGAAACAGGTCGAGGTGTGCTAGCGATCGATGACGAGGTTGTTGTCGTGTTGTAGGAAGGAGCGATCCGAGCGACGATGATGGGTTTTTTAGGTGATGTTCTCGTTTTCCCCTTCAGAGTTGACGGACGCCGGATGGAAGAAGTGGTCGATATGTTGTCGGAGACATCCCTCTCGCCGAGGATGGAGCGTTTCCGGATAGACGAGGTGGAAGTCGAAGTCGAAGTGGAAGGGGTTGAAGTGGATGTGTTTGTGGAGGAGCGGGAAGATTTGGGTTTGGCGAATGATGGTTGGCGGATGGTCTTTGGGATCGGGATACGAGATGTCGAGCTGGACGCTGGGGGTACTGTGAAGCGTGCCGAGGGTGGTGATATTTCTCGCACCATGATGATATTGGATGAGGTGAGGTGCGTGTACGAGGGTGAAGCGTAAAGACCTGAAGCAAAAGTTGAATGTTGATCTCGCTATCCAGGATATCCTAGTCGAATCGGGATCTCGTTTCGGCTAGTGGGTTGTTGACACGTCGATTATAGATGCTCGCTCCTGACTGTTATCGCTGCCTCTCTGTCGCTCCCGAGCCAATTCGATGTACTCGTAGATGTATGAAAAGATAATGGAAATGTGTGTGCGTGTAAACCAACTCGACCAAGTGTGGCCCAAACAAACATCAGTCGCGTTGTGTCGAGTGGCAACACACCCAGGATATTATTACGTAATCTCAAAGATGGGTGGCGAAAATAGGGTGCCTTAAACTGTTCTCCGGTGGGCGCGAGTGGACCCTGAACGAGTGATGTCAAAACTACCTCTCCGTCTCGTCTCGACTGGCAACAACAGCCCCTACAACACATCTACTCTATATACATCGACGACCTAGGAGCAGCCGACTCGACAGGGGATCCCATTCTAACATCATCATGGCACCGGGAGATCCGCCATCAGCGAGCGGTCACAGTAGCACCAGCACCAGCGGAAATGGTGGTGGTGGTACCGGCAACGGCAGCTCGGTACACGCTTCCAATCCTTATTCTTATTCGACCAATCCGACAGCTCGACCTTCTCATTCTCCAACTATACCGACTGCTCTGCCCAGACCCTCGAGTACGACCGGGTCAAAGCCGAATCCTATGAGTCATGCCGATCCCTCGAGGAGACTGCCGCCGGCTGCAGAGAGGGTACAAGGGGAGGGTGGTGCGTCGTGGTCAGCCTGTGAGTCGGTAATTCCCACCTGTGTCTCTGTCTCTGGCTTGGTCATGTTGTTGGAGTGGCTAAGCTGATGGTAGACGACAAAGAGCGTATGAATCCTCGAGCTCCAACCCCGACTGCTGCAACACCAGCACCCACATCGACACCAACACCGACACCGCATCACCATCATCACCACCACCACCATCACCACTCTCACTCTACCTCTTCAAGCTCTGCATCTGCTCCTCCTCCTCCCACTGGCGTAACCCAGTCTCGCGAGAACCCACCGGCTGTCGGTAAACCCTCCACTTCGACATCGACATCGACATCCACCCCTACTTCAACCACCACCACCACAACCACCCCTCGAGTCGACCTTCCTGCCGCTCGACCAGTCTCCACGTCGTCTTGGGGAGTCGGTCAACATCGACCTTTTGGTGGATGGGCAAATTCGCATTATGCCGAGCTGGAACGGAGTAGAGCAAAGGAACAGGCAGATCGTCTAGCCAAAAAGGAGGAAGCGGCTACCTCATCAGCAGCAGGAGGTCCAACTTCACCCACCGCACGTACTACTTCTGCCAGCCCATTCACTCGACCTGGACCTACTTCTCCTACGGGATCTCGAGCGACTCCTATAACCGCACCACCGAAATCCTCCGTCTCGCCCAAGATGCCCACCGCTACGGCCAGGAATTATCGACCGGATCTGCCCGTCTCCAACTATGGTCATCTCGGCTCGAGAGATCTCCCTTCGCCTTTCGATCGAGAGCGGTCGACCGGTTCTGCGTCTGCTGCTGCAGCGACTACACCTGGTGCGGCGCATAATCGGTCTTTGTCTGGATCTTCTGCTCGACCGGATACCCTACCGTCACCTGGAAAAGCCCCTCCGCCGCAGGTGTCGTCCAATGACGTTCGGTACAATGCGTACGGTCGAGCTGTCCCCCGCGTCCACGAAGCCGCCGGACAGAGACCTCCTCAACCTACTACATCATCAACATCGACATCGACTGTCCCTGGTCCTGGACCTGCCCCAGCTCCGACTTCCGCTTCAACACCGACATCCGGCGCACCGAGGAGCACCTATGGCAGCTACTCGTCGTATGCTCCGCCGTACGCTGGCTTTGCATCGGCATTTGGCGGTTACGGTGGGTTCGGAGGAAGCTGGAACGACCGGGAGAGGCAACAAGCGAAAGAAAAGGAAAAGGAGAAAGAACGCGCTGAAGAAGCTCGTCGGATGGAGGAAAAGCGGAAACAAGAAGCAGCGAATACCGCTCGAGCTGGATTTGGAAGTGCTCATCAATATACCTCGCCGTTTGCTCGACCCGTCCCTCCGGTCACCACCACGGGATCTCGAATCGAAGTGATCAACGCCCCTAAACCTACCGACCCAACTCCGGCTTCGACTTCTGCACCAGCACCAGCGCCAGCACCAGTCGGACTCAAACCCGCTTTTGGCGCACCGACACCGCCCTTGACGCAAGGCGATTCGGTCATCAATCAAGTGGCGCCTTCGAGGGAACCTCGACCATATACGTACACTGCGAAAAACGAGATCCCTCCTGCTGTCGCCCCTGCCATTGCAAAGGATTACAACTATAACCCTCGAGATGTGCCGAAAGACAAGCGACCACGCATGGACGCTGCGGTGGATGATGCCAGGCGAGGACAGGCGAAAGCGAAAAGGCGCAAGGACGATCAAGCGCGATCCCCACCGATGGGACAGACGGCGACGAGGGATTTATCTAGCCTCACTCGAGAGGTGAGGCGATGGCCGGATGTCAAGTCGGGATACGTGGAGAGCTGGTTGAGGGATCATCGAGATCAAGATCGGATCGCTACGAGGGAGATGTACCTCGGTGCAGATTGGACGCTGGCGCAAGGGCAGAGTACCAAAGTCCACAACGAAGGAGCGATTGTCTTGGTCCGAGTCAATGGAGCGTTCTTGGGCGAGGGATGGGTGGTGCGAGGAGAACGAGGATGGGACGATACGATACCTTACCCCGGAACGGATGTCGAGCTTGGCCGAGGGATCGACTTGCGCAAGATCTGGGGATCAGACGTCTACACCGACGATTCGGATCTGGGCTTGGTATTGATTCATGCGGGATGGATTAGGTGGACGAGGGATGACGAGGTCAAGATGGAAGAAGGGGAGAAGAAGGTCGGAGCAAACGATGTGATCGAGGTCACGGTGAGGGTGGTGCCGAGGCTAAATCGATACACAGCGACAGAGAGGAACGGGATCAGGACGAGGTCTTGGGGTAATGGGCATGACGGGGCGAGTATTGTCGTCGAGGGTGTCAAGCGGATATCGGTGAGTCATAAAGGTTGGAGATAGAGCTGATGGTAGGTGAATCGGGTAATGTTGAAGCGAAAGGCGAATAGGAAGATGCAAATCGCAGAGCTGGCTCGACAGAGGTTGGCGGTGTTTGGGCAAGAAAACGATCTCGAGGTGGATCACCGAGCTATGAACGGGGTTCAGCAGCCTCTCGTGTTCACCGAGCTGGGTGCTGCGTACGTAAAACTTACTAGACCGAGCTGATAAGCAGTCTGCAATATTCCCCAGCAGCGGTTCACGGGTGGTCCAAGGACTTTGTTCTGACTGGAAACGAACTCGTCGACAACGACAATGACGATGACGAAAGCGACGGCCATCCACATACCATCTTTGATCAAGACCTGGTCCTTATCGATGGCCGATACCAATACCTCCTACAAGCAACCGACGACAACCCGCTCGAGATATCGCTCAAACAGTCTCATCTGAATAATCCTCAAAAGGCGCTTCGGCTGTATCAGCACCTCTCGGCAGATGATGTGAGGTTCGAGGAGGATGGTTTGCACTTCAACACATCTTCGGGATTGATTGTCACGTCTGTCGAGGGGTTTTATTGGAGGCCGGTAGGGTACAAGGCGGGCAAGGAGAAAAAGTCGGCTGCGCCGGTGAAGCGAGTAGAGGGGAAATGAAGAATATGCGCGAGTAGTGGGAGGGGTGGAGAAGGAGGAGTGGAGGTGAAGGATGGCTTGGGGAGTGAGGGTTTCCAGCAGTAGCGCGTCGGTGCGAGGATCAACGACACGATTGACATTGGTGTCTGTAGCATTGTAAAGCAGTCCCATGAAGTGTTCAATAGCATCGAGCGATGTAAACATGTCGAGCTCGCCATTGTCGCGATTCTTCAAGATGGATGAAAATGGATCGCAAATGACGTATTCCTCTCTATCGTATCGTTCGATTGTTATCGTGGTGCAACTCATCTCTGTGATTCTCAACATTATTCATCTTCTCACCATACTTCGCTCACTCTCACCTCGACGACTCTCCCGACTCTCCCTCTCAATTCCCCAGCTGCGCAGAATGTCCACCTCACCCATCTCCGACCCATCCCAGTCGTCCGACCCAGCCGACAAGGACCTCGTCATCCGTC
>JALPCD010000097.1:0-25521 GCA_026538415.1 Cryptococcus sp. GC_Crypt_1 | reverse complement strand
AGGTACTGAGTGCGTCGAATCGGTCGAAGAGCTCACATTGGGCATTGTCTTTGGCGAAGTCGTTGCGGCGCCAAGCGAGGATGCGGAGGGTTCCTGGGCCTGTGCTCCGGCACTGGCGACTGTTCGAGTAGACGACGAGCTAGGAGGTTCGATCATGGCAGGCGTAGAAGTCGATCCAGATCCTCCTCCTCCTCCTTCACCCAGGTGAGTAGGCTGACTCGAACCGGTAGCAGGTGTAGTCGAGTCGAGGGATTTGGCGGGTGAGGTGGAAGAGGTGGTCAATGAGGGAGAAGATTGAACGCCTACGCAGTAGTCTGTAGTGTCAGCTCGTCTCTCTTTTCTCGCTCCGTTGATAGACTCACGAGCAATCGGCTGAGCATACCCCTCGGACAAGGCAAAGCTCGTCAAGTTGAAGTCGGACCTGTTGAACGATACGGAAGGCGTAGCGTCGGTATCGAGGAAGACGTAGGTGCATAGGTCAAGAGGAGATGCCGAGGGGAGGTCGGGAAGGGCAAGGGAGGCATATGTGTGAGTTGGAAGACCGAGGATATAGGCGCCGTCGAGTCGAGCAGCCGACTGTCCTCCATACCCCAAGACCAGGTAGTCGGAGCTCAGCACATCGCTCTGTCACTCGTTAGGTTGCTGTACATAATTCTGGGAAGGGCTGCGACGTACACTGGCAACGACAAAGGTGGAGAAGAGGTCATCTTGAGAAGGGCCAGAACCGGTGGAAGCAAGGTAAAAAATGGGTGAGATGGCAACCTAACAACGTCAGCCAGTCTGTCTTCCGGAAAACCTGTTGACCTTGTGACCCCTATACGCACATCTCGTTTGCTCAGCCCAGCAGCAGGATAGTCACGCGCGACCACGTCTATGTCTGATCTGACCGAGTAGCGTTGGCCAGTGGTGCGGCCGATCGGTTTGGCCAGGGCGAAGTCGAGGTGGAAGGTCGAGATCGCTATCCAGAGTTGTACTAACGGAAACATGTCGATGGTGGAGTTGCCGGAGGATGGGCTGGATCGCAAGAAAAGTCGACCGATATTATATACCCTCTATATTCTCTCCAGCTCATCCTGCTGGACGAGCGACTGGGTCGTAATGTTTTGACTTGAGAGGAACGTGCCGGGATATCGTTGTTGTTGACATGTCGAAGTCAAGGGCCGCCTTTCCCGATCGCAGCAGCGCAAAGCCGACCAAAGCGTGATATGCGAGGGTAGACGGGATGCTGTAGTTGGTCAAAGAAAAGTGTAATGCGAGGTGGATAACGTATACATAGGCCGATGTCGATGTTCGTCGACGAATAGAGATAGAGTACAAGACCAAACGTGCAACATTTCTTGCCTCAATCTACCGACCGAATCATTTTCGGGGTTGGCCTCGCTTTTGGCCAAGTGGGTGACATCGACATTGGCAGACCGGCACTCGGGACTTGGCTACGCAAGCCGAACCTCAACAAACACCGGAGAACAAGTTGTATGCGACATAATCACAATAAGACTATGCATACAAAGCGAGGCGGTGGTGGCTTGGAGCCTAAAACTATCATCTACGAAGAAAACTGGTCGGTCTGCTTGTAGCCGTACTTGAGCTCACCATGCCAGTAGACTGGCGCTTGCGCCTTGACGTGCAGCCAAGCCTCATCGATCGCCTTGACCACCTCTTCGGGCAACGGTCCCTTTTCCAAATCCTTGAGGTTACTCTCGAGCTGCTCTTGGCTGGAAACGCCAATGATGACTCCATCGCCCTTGCTTCCAACCTCGCCGACGTTCAGGGCTGAGTGATGGACCACCCATCGCAGAGCCGTCTCGATCAAGGTCAATCCAGCCTTCTTGGACGCCTCTTCAACCATCCCTAGCGCCTCAAAGGTCGAGTCTCTAAAGTATCGAGCTCGATAAGCCGGAGCGTTGTGCTTGTTTTGCGATCCAAAGCGAGATTGGTCGTCGGGTATTTGGTCGACCGACTTGATCTTGCCGGAGAAGAGACCACCCGCGATAGGGTTGTAGACGACGACCTGGAGACCGTATCGATGGCAAGCGACGATGAGCTCAGATTCGAGGTTCCGGGCTAGATGGTATTAGCTCCATGAGGACATGTGGACAGGACAATGTCGAAGGCGGCGGTGAAGAGAGGTGGTTGTGGTCAGACTCACTGATGGCGTTGTACATCCCCTGGTAGATCGTAGGCTTGACCCATCCGTTGGCATCACACAGAGTGACCACCTCGGCCACCTCGTACGCCGTAAAGTTGCTCAAACCCAGCTCTTTGAATTTCCCTTCCTTGTACAGCTTGTTCACCTCCTCCAGCGTCTCCTTGAAAGGGGTCTTTCGGTCGGCCGCGTGGAGGTAGAAGATGTCGACACAGTCAGTTCCCAGCTCGTTCAGGTTCCACTCGAGCTTGGCTCGAATGTTGGAGGCGTCGTGACCGCCATGTTGTTCCGAGGGGTAAAACTTGGTCGCGAGCTTGAGATTTCGCTCTTTCCATCCGGCTTGTTTGGTGAAATCCTGTTGCTTGGTACCACAGTATGCGTGTGCCGTGTCGACCTCGTTGTAGCCTGCCGAGCTGAACTTGTCGAGGATGGATTTGTACGTGTCGAGCGAGGAAATACGAGCGAGATCGGGGTCCGGTCCAAAGGTCATAAGACCGAGAATGACCTGAGGAACTTTAGCAGGGAGAACAGACAGTCTACTCACTCGTGGCTTGGTAGGCGACATGGTGATTGCTGCTGTGTGGGTGTATCGGCTGCGTAGAGGAAGAGTAATGGTCAGAGAGAATGGTGATGGAGTGGAGGATGGGGTTGTCGTCGACGACGGTGATTCGGGCTAGAAGTGGAGGTCGAGGTGGAGGTCATCCCAAAAGGCGCAATGACGGGCCGACTGCTCTATATCTGATCCTGCAGGCTATACCCTCCTGGGACCAATGCATGGATAGTCTCTCTGCTGCGCTCATGCATACGTTCTACGTGCTGCTGCTGCACAGTTGAAGCATGCAGCCCGAAAAGAGGCAGAGCTGCTATACCGGACTTTGCTCGATTTCACGGAACGATGATACAATCTGCATGGACATGATCTCCTAACGCTACAATTTTGCCAAGTTCCACCTCTATACAACCTAGTCCCCACCGGTTGGGTTCCAGGTGATGGCTCCTTCTGACCCTCGATCCAAGCCATCCAGAGCCGCCATGTCCTCCTTGTCGAGCTGAAAGTCGTACACTTCGGCATTGGACTTGATTCTCGAAGGTGTGACGCTCTTGGGGAGGGGAACGTAGCTGAGCATCAGCTCCACGATACTTCTTTGCAGTACATCTGGGATAGTGCTTACCCTTTTTGAAGGCTCCAACGTATCAGGATCTGAGCAGGGTCCTTGGTGTACTTCTCACACAGTGATTTGATCACCGGTTCCTCGAATTTCTCCTTTTCTCCTCGAACCAGCGGACTATACGCCTCGACCACGATCCCTTTCTCTTCGCAGTACTTGACGATATCCTTCTGCTGACACCAAGGGTGGAGCTCGATCTGGTTGACGGATGGCAGGGGAGAGGGTAAAGATTCGAGATGCTTGACACCGCTGCGAAATTAGCTTGAAACAACAACACCGCATGGATTGGGTCGTATTGGAAGATGATGAGGAACAGAGATGGAGTGCGTCGACCATGAGCGAGACGAGGTACGCACAAGTTGGAGACGCCGATATCCTTGATCCACCCTTCCTTTTGCGCTCTCGCCAATGCAGCCCAATTGTTCGCCCTTCCTTCTACTCCTCCCCAGGGGGCATGGATCAACATCAGGTCAATGTAACCCTCTTCCCCGACCATTTTTGAAAGACTCCCTCGCACATGTTTGTAGACGGCGTCGGTAGAATACACCTTGTGGGTAGGCATGTACTTTGTCGTGAGGAAGAGGGCAGATCGAGGGAGTGAGCTTTGTTCTACTCCTTGTCGGACCACTGGGCGTGAGGATGTGCGACGGGTCAGTGATTATCAGACGTACAGTCCTCATTTCGATATGCTTGAGCACTGTCGACTGGATAGTCAGCTTGCACAACGAGGGGGTGGAGGGCGAGAGTTACCATGACGGTATCCAACCTTGATGGCCTCCTTGACACCGGTGGTACACTCTTCGCCTCGAGCTTGATAGACCCCATAGCCGAGTCTAGGTAAGAGCCCTCCTCCTGCTAGCCGTATGGTCGAGTCGATGGTGATGCTCATGGTGTGGGTTGTTGGTTGGTTTTATGCTGGACGCTATATTGAAGCGACAAAGAGAGTAAGGTGGAGGTGTAGATTGAAAGTCAGACGCCATCGTGGGAAAGTAGCCTAGACTGCCCTTTCCGGCTTTGAGAGGCTTATTCAGTTACCGTTTTCAAAGTTATCTTTGCCCATCATCCTCCCTCTTCCGGACAATTGAACAAGACCTTCTCGACTACAACTCAATCTAGGATGATGACGACCAACCTCCTGTTACAGAAATGGCATGCACAATGTGCTGCCCTGTCCCTCTCTCGCCTGTCTCCCCCGTCGCTGCTTATCAGAAGCCTCTGCGATGCCGACAGCCCTCGAGGAAGGTTTCTCGACGTTGACTCATGCGCTCCTTCGGATGGCGTTCCTGTTCATTGTTCTCCGTATAGATCTACCTGGGACCAAAAACACGCATGGTTTCTGTCTGCTGTGGTGGATATAGGTGGGTGATGAAGATGGGGAGTAAGTCTTCTCCTCATCATTCCCCTCTCGCTATCTCATTATCTAGTGTTGTTGCAGGTCAACACACCTTTGGCCCATTCTCGAACATGCGGTACACCACGCTCATTATCCCCTTCCTCTCCATCTCGCTGGCTCGAGCTTCCAATCTCGACCTCACCCCTACTATCGCCGACGACCAGTGTATACAAGGCTGCATCCTCCCGCTCGCCCTGGTCTCGTTTAGCGACATTCCCGCCAAACCGACTACCAAGACGAGATGCGGCTCGAGCTTGTACATTGATTCGGTGCTCAACTGTGCGATACAATATTGTAAAAAAGAGCAGGTAGAAGCTGGGTGGAGGACACTGTCAGGACAGTGTGAGGCGGTCAAGGTGGAATTGGAATCGGTCGAGCAGGTTAGCAAGAGGTTGCCAAGGAGGATACAGGTGGTCGACTGTGTAGCGTCTGCTGGACAGAACTACAGCTCGGTGGTGGAGCCTTCGGAGCACAATGTCGCCATGGGTATCAAGACCGTTGTACGTGTCTCTCTTTTCACCTCGAACCCTATATTAACTTCAAATCCTGTACCGGGCTAATGGCTAGTACACTCGAGCGCAACAACGGATATATAACCATGCTTTCGGCTGGTCATTATGGTTCCTGTGCGGTCTCATGGTGCTCGGCGGTCTTTTCCTTCGTCTCTTCGAATGGATCACCTGGCATCCTCTCGACTCGAACACGCCTTCGCCTCGCTCCGAGCTCGCCCCCGCCAACGGTCTTTCAACTTCAATCTACACTCGATACCGCAAACACCTTGGCGTCCCTTCCCTCTTTGGTCAAAAGCATGGCCAGCCGGCATGGTGGATGTTCTCCATCCCGACTCGCCTCCAAGCCTTTTGGATCTTTGTCTACGTCGCTCTCAACATCATTTTCACCTGCGTCGGATACGACCTCTTCGACGAGAACATGCTCTGGCCAAATCAAAAGCATGTACAGGCTTGGCAATACCTCGCCGATAGGACCGGTATCATGGCGTGGTACAACCTACCCCTGATCTGGTTGCTCGCGGGTCGAAACGACTTTTTGCTCTGGTTGACCGGATGTTCATACTCGACTTTGAACCTCTTTCATCGATGGGCTGCGAGGATCTTTACTCTACAAGCGATCATACACTCGGCTGCCTACACCTACCTGCATCGTGAAAAGCTGGACGTGATGTGGGGGATGATGTTCTGGAGAGCTGGTATCTTTGCCGTCATCTGCGTTGCTTTGATGATACCTCTATCTATCGTATGTCAAGTTCCCATATCAATGAAGAGTACATAGCTGACTTCGCCAGCTACCCATCCGACAAAAGGCGTACGAAGTCTTCCTTCTCCTTCATATAGCCCTCGCCGTCGCTGCTCTCGTCTTGTGCTTCTACCACGTCTCGATCGAAAATGGCAACTACAACCCTTGGATCTGGTCTTGCGTCGCCATCTGGGCTTTCGACCGGGTCGTACGATGGACTCGACTCACCGTGCTCTCCTACAACGCCTTTACCGACTACAACGCCGAAGCCGAATTGACGGGAGGAGAACATGGATTGATTCGATTGACCGTCTCGACTCCTTTTACCGTTCGACCGACGCCTGGTCAACATTACTTTCTCTACAATCCCTCCTCGCTTACGCCTTGGGAGAATCACCCTTTCACATTGGCATCTTGGGAACAATCAGGGAGCTCGACAAAGCTACATTTTCTCATCGCTGTCAAGACTGGAGCAACGGCCAAGCTGCAACGACGGATCGCCAAATCGCCCAAACTTCGAGTCTTGGTCGAAGGTCCGTATGGCCAATCGCAGCCGGTCGAGCGGTTTGAGCATGTTTTGTTCGTCGCTGGTGGATCTGGCGTCACCGCGACCTTGCCGTATCTCCATCGACTTACCACCTCTCGCTTTGTGAAATCGATTACGCTCGTTTGGTCTGTCAAGAACAATTCCTATACGACCGACGTCCTTCATCGAGAGCTGGCCGGACATGGTGCCGAGGTCCGAATACACGTCACAGAAGAGGAACAATCTGCCAAATCCCTCTTGCCTGTTCTCGACCAGGCTGCGTCTGAGGAGAATAAGGCAGAAGAGGCGGAAAAGACATTGCGAGGATCGGTATCGAGTGGTCATTCGAGTGCGAGCACAGCCGTCTCGCCGGTGACGGTGTTGGTGGGTAGGCCGCATATGTCAGACCTACTGGAGGAGCATACGAGGCGGCTGGTGGGTGGAGAGAGGTTGGCTGTGGTGGCCTGCGGACCGGGTGCGATGATGGACGATTTGAGGAGCGCTATCGTCGATCGATATGGCAAAGGAGAAGGACAAGTCAGCGGCTCGCAGGTCGAGTACTTTGAGGAGCTGTATGCTTGGTAGTATGGTAGCTGGTCTGCCTTTACATGCATGTAGTTGGTTTCTGCGATAGGTGGAAGTGTGCGGGGTGTAAGTGTGCGGCGAGATTTCGGTTGAAAGCGAGGCCGAGGTAATTTGGACATGACGGCGAGCTCTTCTTTGATGACATTGACCTTATTGCTTTCGACGTTCGGCCTTCTTTTCTCTTCTCGACCACACATTTTCTTTACATGTATCGATAGTACCTCTTTGTATACCTCATCTGTAATATAGACCGACCATCGACTTGACATCGCATAGCATCTCCCCCAACATGTCGACTTCGATCTTGCCGGCTGCGCTCTGGGCGATATCGCATTCTTTCCTACACGGGTTCCACATCGGCTCGCTCAACGGTGTCCAGGAAGCGGTGACATGCACCGAAGGGGGTTCCAGACTAGGCCTGAAGAATTGCTTGAGCCTGACGGTATGTCTTGTTTCCTTTTGACTTCTGAATTTGACAGATCGACAGGCTGATCGATTCAGCCAACCCAATTTGGAGTCGTCGTTACCATCTACACTCTTGGTGGACTTTTCGGATCGCTCGGTGCGGATGGGGTCACTAAGAGGCTGGGAAGAGCTGGGACGTTGAGGGTAGCCGAGGTGTGCTTTATGCTCGGAACAGTGGGAGTGGGTTTGGCCAACGCAATGTGGATCATGACTATCGCTCGGTACGTCTCTCGTCAGCCTGCTCGCTCTCCTCCCTTCGCCTCTACCCACGGTTCTCGATTGATCGCAACCCCGGAGAGCTATGGCCATATATATAGCCAGTCTTCGATTGGCTCTTCTCGACTTCTTTTTCCCCCTTGTTCTATCATCCATCGCCTGAAAATCCTAGTGCAGCCTCATGTCTTTTCCCCTCGTCTCCTCTCTACCGGATCAGACTTAGCGCTTAAACGTACAGAGTGATCATAGGCGTCGGATCTGGTCTTTCCCTCGTTACCGTTCCCCTACTCCTCTCCGAAGTCTCCACTCGGTCGTCCAAGACGCTATTCGGTACGCTACACCAAATGTCCATTGGAATCGGCATGATCTTCGCCCAATCTCTCTCGTTTGCCTTTTCTCGACCTTGGGACTGGCGATACGTTCTTCTTGTCGGTTTTAGCATCGCGACAGCTCTCTTCGCCATCAGCGGGACGATCGAGGCGGGTCAGAAGAAAGATACACGGGAGGATGATTTGGAGGAGGAGGATGAGGAGAGGCGGCCGTTGGTTCAGCGTGAGGAGGTCAGAGAGGACGTCTCGGTGAGGAGTCTCTGGTCAGCGGACACCATTGTGAAGAGGGGCAGTGAGTACACTCGTCGTTGGCCATATCGAGGTCAACGCTGATTCTGCAGTGTACATCGTTGTCGCTGCTCAACTCGGACAGCAGATTTGCGGTATCTCGCCAGGTACGTCTGGACACTGCTCTGATGCCTTCGATCTTCTGCTCCCTCTGTCTTGCGCTGACACGCAGTAATGTACTTCTCCACCGGTACCCTCGCTCCAGTCTTCCAAGACAATTCGAAATTGGTCGCCCTAGTTGTCATGGCGATCGGTATTCCCTTCAATTTTGTACCCGGCTTTCTGCCCGACGTACGTTGGACGTCTCCAAACCCCTACACATAGCTGACGTTCCAGTCTTTCGGCTCGAAGCGCCTCTTGATCGTCTCGTCTTTCGGTACAGCCATATCTGCTATAGTTCTGGGTATCGGTCTCAACACCCACGCTCGAGCAGTCTCCGGCCTTTCCATCATCTCGTTCGTCCTCTTCTTCAGCATCGGTCTTGCTCCTATACCTTGGGTTGTTCTGTCAGAAGTGGTGCCGCCGGAAGCTAGGACGGCAGTGGGAGCTGTAGCGGTGTCTGTCAATTGGCTGGTCAACTTTGTCGCGGTGAGTAGGCCCTCCTTGGTCTGCGAACTCGACTGATGAGATTAGGGTACGGTGTTTCTGCCCCTTCAGCAAGCTCTCAAGCATGGAGAGGATGGTCGAGGAAACGTCTTCTTCGTCTTTGCGGCGACTTCGACTTTGGCCATGATCCTCATCTGGACGACGTATCGCCTCTACGACCAAGTCAAGCGGTAGACCGGCTGTTTGGCTGTTCCGAATCTGAGGGTGAGGTCACACCGGCGTAGCCATACCCTGCGCTCAGACAGTACGTCAAGCGAGAAGATGAGGTTCAAGCTGATCTTTCAGCCTCCGGTCTACAATAGCTTTGCGCCTCTGGCGGTCGACCTTGCTCGGGCTACGAGACAGGACCTCGCCTCGCACCTCATGCATACGTCTACTTCTCATCGTACTCCACTTGAACCAAGCTTCTCGGACTAGCTTCCCGGATGGCTTCCTTGTCTCGCCATCCACATGTCTGCTCCTCAAGCTGACCCCGATCTGAGGTATGTTCGCAAGTCTCGCATCGGTCTCTGGAGATCCTCTGCCATATAGCTCTATATGTCGTCCGCCTCTGCTTCGTCATCAACAGTCAGACATTTCAAAAATTCCTTTGGGTCTTTGGAGTCCAGCGACATGAAATCTGCCTGGCTCAACAAGTCAGGTATACTGCGTGTATGCTTCGACGCGGTCCATTCTAGCCAGTTTTGCATCATGACCTTGAGATCCTCTGGCATAGCGCCGAGTACCTCCTCCGCTTCCTCCTTGCAAATTCTCAAGTATGTCCTCACCTCCTGTTGGAATTCTGGGGAAGGGCGTATTGGACTCTTGGCTCTTCCACATGGCAGATATGCTGTCTGCGAGGGATCGTGTCTTGAGGCTCATCAGGACAGCGGACCCGCTCGACGTCTCTCCGCAATCGGTCTTGGGAGGCATTGTGCACGGCCGGCAATGAATCTGTGGTGTGCTGCGGTTTCTATCAAGTGATAAGTGATTTAGCAGGAGTGATGGGATACAGCAGTCATTGAGAGCTTTCATGGGGCAGACCAAACGCCCGGAGGATGAGAGATGAGACTAGGGCGAAGTTTATCACAGCTCCAAGGGCAAAGTCGACGTGGGAGCGGCTTGCACAAACAAAACATCGATCAAAGGAGATCGAGTCGGTCTTCGGTTCTCACGTCTTGCAGACGGGGGAAGACGATAGCCACATCATTGTGCAAAGATATTGCATGTTCACCAGGCTTCCTCGCAGGGTGACGTGCCTCTCGCAAAGCTTTCAAGCCGTGAGACCCCCAAGACTATGCGAGCTTATCATCGTCGCTTCTTCCTCCTGTCCGTCTTCTATATCATCAGCTCCTTTATGGTCGAGGGAGGCAGCGAGAAGACTGACCGTATGGATTTCCTCTTCCTCGCTCTCCGACTCTGCTACTTTGACAAAGCTCGAAGACCCTTCCCCACTCTCCCTCTTCCTCTTTGTCGCTGCTGCACCTGCTGCACCTGCTTTCCCTCGCCCTCGTCCCTTCTTCTCTACCGGCGCAGACGTATCTTCCTCCTCTCCACCTTTTGTGCTATCATTCTCGCTCAGCGAGCTTGAACCAGACTTGACTCGCCTTCCTCGTCCTCCAGTCGAAGCTCGAGCGCGAGAAGGTCGAGAAGTCGTATTTGCACTAGGTCGGGATGCCTTCTTTGGTCGACCGAGTTTTCGTTTGCCGGGTGCGACCTCATCCTCTTCTCCATCCTCTTCCTCGTCGACCGCCTCTTCCTCCCCGTCGTCCTCTCCAGCTTCATCGTTCTCGGGCTCAGCGGCCTCCTCTTCCTCTTTCTTCTTGTCCGCCTCGATCTGCGCCTTGGTTCGTCTTCCCTTCTTGACCGGACTGGGGTCCACCGTTTCCTCCTCCTTGACATCTTTCCCATCCTCCGGCTTGCCTCCCCAGCCACCTGCCTCGGCATCTCCTTCCGCTCGAGGATAGACCATGCCTCGCCATGCCGCTGCCTCTTCATCATCGCTCTCATTCTTCTCCACCGCCGGCAGCCCAAAGTTCTCCTTGAAGTGCTTGTGATCAATCACACCGGCCGACCTGCTCGTCTCCCTCCTTCGTCCGCCTCGTCGCTTCGAATCGGCTTTGGCAGTAGAGGTCGAGGCGGAAGGAGGAGGATTCGGAGTATGTTTCGAGATTGATTTTCGAGAAGGACGAGAGGCGAGCGGTGGAGGCGATGGGAGGCCAGTTTCGGGCGATGGCGAAGGGGATGAGAGGGAAGAGAGAGATTGGGTATGTCGACGATTTCCACCGATAGGCGACAGCGGGTTGGGAGAAGCGGGTATGGAGTCGGAGGATGAGCCAGATTGCTGTTCGTCAGCCACTTGAGGTGTCGTCGACGAGTCACAGATGCGAGGCGGGAGTACCAGGAAAAGCAATAGACGGAAGAGTAGAGAGATGTGAGGATTCTCACCATATCATCCAAAGCTTCTAGATCGTACAGCTCACCAAGCATCCTCCAGAGCTCCTCGATAGGTATCATTTGCGTAGTCCGCTTGTGTATCATTCCCTGCAGCTTGATAATGATCATGTGCTTGTGTCGACCGACTAGCGCATCAGCATAGCTCTCAAAATACACTTGTCATGGGCTTTCAGGTAGGGGCGAAGGACGGGACGAGGCGTAGTGAATTATAACGTAGATGTAGTCGAGGTGGGATATGATACGAGGCGAGGACAAGAGACTCACTGGGTCTCGCCTCAGGTAACGCTCGATACAGCTCCTTCTCCCTACATCACGTCAGTGCCAGTACTACACGACGAATGCATAGAAGGATGCATGATGCTAAGAGAGTTGTTGACTTACAGCAAAACTTCCAGCTCGGTTTGAGCAGAAGCAAGCTCTGCCTTTGCCTTGTCGGGCGAAGCGCTGGTAGACATGACGAGTAGAGTCGGGCAGAAGGGCGACAGATATTTGTCTGGTATCCGGATCGCCCTGCTGAGCTGGTCGGTAGACGCGTATAGGTAAGTTTGCCGAAAGATCAGATTCAGACTATCAAAAGATCAGATGGAATAGGCCGAAGGCGGAGGTCGAGGTTGAGAGGTCGAATTGAAAGAACCGAATCCAACCACTCTCGTCTTCTGTCGAGAAACCCCCAGTCTCTCCGGCGTGGGAAACCCCCAGTTCCTCGGAATCTACTCCCCCAGTTCATGAGCTTGATCCGGATACTCTCCCATTTCAATCTTGAGAAAGCGTCGCATCTTTCAGGCCAAGCGCAAGCCCTGATGCGTTGCAGCGCCCGTTCGAGGTATGCAGCCTGACTGATATTGCATGTCTAAAGAGTGTACGAGGATCCAAGATTGTATAGACGTAGCGTCTATGGAAAGGGCGGGTAAGGGTTGCCCATGCGAGAGAATCTATTCACAACCAAAAAGAGATCGAACCCAACTCCACCAAAACTCCGGGACCCAAGTGGAAAGAAAGCGAGTAGGGCGCGTTTAGACTCGGTCACCGGTACCGATGGTGACGACGGTGAAACCAATCTTCTGCAGCGCCTTTCGGTCGAGGATGAGTCGACCGCTATACAAGTCAGCATGTCGTTTACCAAAGGGAAGACATGACTCACTCGAAGACGAAGGCAGGTCGAGGACAGTTGTCGTAGACTACGAGTGTCAGCCAACAAAGAGAAACAGAAGGACAAATTGCTCACTCTGTTGCCAGTCGAGGTTCTTGAACTCGTCCCACTCAGTCAAGATGACGACAGCCTCGGCGTCCTTGCAAGCCTCGAGAGCAGACTTGGCAATGTTGAAGTGAGGCTTGATGGGCTCAGCAGGAACCGATCCGTAGCTGAACTATCAGCAAGACCATACACATGCAGGCAAAGAGCTCACTCAGTAAGGTCGAGCCAGATCTGCGACTCGGTGACTTGGGGGTCGTAGACCGTAATTCGAGCCTTCTCGGAGAGGAAGTGGTTGGCGATGGAGATGGCAGGAGACTCTCGAGCTAGATAGGTTAGTTTGAATGACGAAAGCAAGCGACATTTGACGTACTGTCTCCAGTGTCCTTCTTGAAAGCCCAACCAAGCAGAGCAATCTTCTTGCCGGTGATGCTGCGACATGAGCTGAGGAAGTCGTGCAGGACGAGGTCCACCTACGTGTTGAAGAGTGTGTCGACGACCTTTCGGGCAAATCGGTCCTTTTGGTGCTCGTTCTACTTTGTCAACCACAACTTCGATATAGAGACACAGTCTACTCACCATCTCGACAACGGCTCGCCAGTACTTGGCGACCTCGGGAAGGTGGAGAGACTCGGAGAGGTAGACCAAGTTGAGAATATCCTTTTGGAAACAAGATCCACCGAAACCGACCGAAGCCTTCAGGAACTTGGAACCCATTCGAGTGTCCTTTCCGACGGCAAAGGCGACCTCGTCGATGGAAGCACCGGTAGCCTCGCAGATGGCGGAGAGAGCGTTGACCGAAGAGATACGTTGGGCCAACATGGCGTTGGCGGCAAGCTTGGAAAGCTCGGAAGACCAAAGACCGACAGTCAAGATTCGCTCCTTGGGGATCCAGTTTTGGTAGACGCCGGCAAGAGCTTGGCATGCGGCGAGACCAGATTGGCTCTGCAAAGAACCGATCAAGACTCTGTCGGGAGCAAAGAGATCCTCGATAGCGGTACCCTCGGCCAAAAACTCTGGATCGTTAGCTGGAGGCAGGAAGTGGATGGAGAGGATTGCATACCGGGGTTGGAGAGAATGTCAAAGGTGCATCCAGGCTTGGAGTTGGCCTCGAGGATGGTTCGCATGGCACTGTATATCAGCAGGAGTCATGCTGGAATGGGAAATCGGCTCACTCGGCGGTTCGGCAAGGGACGGTCGACTTCTCGACGACAATCTTGGACGAGGTAGAGACCTCGGCAATTCGTCGAGTAGCCAATTGGAGGTAGCTGCACGTTAGTATAACCTTTGATGCAGGCTGGATCGTACTCACTTCAAGTCGGCAGCGTAGCCAGCTCCGATACCAGACTTCTTGGTGGGGGTGTTGACGGAGACAAAGATAAGGCTGCTTTGTCAGTGCGGCTCTCACGCACGACTTGTTTCAACTCACTCGGCCTCGGCGATCGCCTTGTCGACATCAGTCGAGAAGAACAAGTTTCGTCCTCGGGCCTCCTTGACGACTTCGTCCAATCCAGGCTCGTAGATGGGAAGATCATCCGAGTTCCAGGCGTCGATTCGAGCTTGGTTGAGATCGACAATGGTGACCTGAATGTGGGGACTGAAGCATCAGCAACGTGTCGCTCGGTCCCAGTAGACCAAGAAGTTGAGCTAGATAGGTGTACAATCCAAGGAAAAAGGCGGGTTCAGGGTAAAGGGGAACCGAAGAAGAGCAAAGGAATGGATGAGCAAGGAGGGCAGGAGTTGTAAAGGACATCCTGCAGCTCGATCTGAAGGTCGTCCAGCGACACCCGTTGATCGGTCAATCGAGGAGCGAAGTGGAGCCGAAGAGGAGAGTAGTTGGTGACCAGGAGGATAAGACCGGTATCGGACGGGCGCGTCTTGTCGACATGGGAGGAAGGTAAAGAAAGGTAGACTGACCACTTCAAAGCACTACATCGTCAGCACCGCTTTCTTCTAGAGCAGAGAGTGGGAGAAGAGGTAGACGTACATGACAGCACAAGTCGGTCCACCTTGACAAAGAGTCAGCATTCCGTACCGATAGGCGCCGAAAAGAGACACCTCGGTAGCGATAAAGCAGCTCCAAGGTGCCTCGAGCGAGAGATGGACATACCGACGTAACCAGCACCAACTGCAACGTCAGCTCTAGCTCATACACGTTGACAACTCGAGCAAAACGCCTCGCTGTTCGATATTTGGGGACGAAAGATAGCAGATCGACCCAAAATCGACGCGTCGAGGTGGAAGGTGAGTTAGAGAGAAGCGCTACTCACTGCAACAGATTTTCTTGACTTGAACGGGAGCCATGATGAGAGCTTAAAGAGAGTGGGGTAGTAGTAAAGAGAGAGAGAGAGAGAGAGAGAGGGAGATGGATGTGTTGATTGTGGTATAGGTATCGAGTAGTATCTCTCGAAAAGTCGACAAGAGGGAAAAGATATGGGAGTGGATTGTGTGGGATCTCTAACTAGGGGGAGGGATGCTGCTTCCGGACAAGAGGCGCGTCGCATGGGCCAGGGGGATGGCACAAGAGAGGGCGAGACGGGAAGAACCCGAAGAGGGGTATCGCCGATTGGGGGGAAAAGGTGGCAAAGAGCTAAGCTAAGCGTACTCGTGTGGCACACGTGGGAAATGCATGGGTCCGGGTTGGGATGCCGGATAGCTTACGTAACCTTCATCTCTAGTGACGTCTGGCTGTTTTGCAGCTTGGGATTTTGGTCGAGATCATCTCTGTCTATCGCTACGAACACTGTCCAGACGTCTACCTCGATAATACCTCGGCACATCGCTCACCTCCACAGCCCTCTCGCCATGTCGAAAGCATCTCTTCTACGCCTTGCCAGCTTCTACAACAACAACTTTGATCGCAGGCCTGTCCCTACCCTCATAGTCACCAACGGCGTACTCAACTCGATAGCTGATGCGATTGTGCGTTGACACTTCTGTTGTTTCCCTCGTTCTTCTAAGCTGACGTCTAGGCGCAAGTGTCTACCGGTCTTGTGTGTTTTTGCTCTGCATGGTAGGTGGCTTTAAGCTGACCGCAGATGGCTCATCAATCGATGGGAAGGGTGATAAGAGAATACGATGTACCTAGGACGTTGCGATTTGCTGCATTTGGCATGGCCATGGGTCCAGTCATCGGTATGTCCTTTTCCTCCTCTTACATGACCTCCTCTTTCCTCTCCTCGCTTATCCTCGCCGAGTCTCGCCTCAGCGAGAAGACTGTAATCTGGCTGACATCTAGGTCGCTGGATGAGGTTGATAGAGCGACATTTCCCCGTACGACCGGGTATGAACAAGACGCTGCAACTGGCAAAGAGGGTAGCAGCGGATCAGATGATCATGTGAGTGACTCTTCCTTCTTCTTCGGGACCTTCTCTTGCCTCTCCCTGCTCTGTCTCTTGTATGACCTTCTTTTTAGTCGCCCTCCTTCTCGTTTATCTTGTTTCAGGGACAATGCTGATGTATAGGGCGCCTTTTGGTGTAAGTGATATCATTGCGGGTTGTCTCCCTTGGCGAGACTATAACTCTCAAGTACTACACGCTGACAAGCCAGTTGCTGCTGTTTGTTGGTTCGATGGGCATCATGGAAGGTAGAGGATCGGATGAGATTGGTCAAAAGTTCTCCGATGTACGTACCTCTACCACCTCCCTTCTGTCTTCCATCTGTCGTCGTTATTCCACTCGCTTGGGGGTCCGAGCTGACTGTCCAGATGTATCTTCGTACGTACCGGCTTAGTTGCTTCCTATCTTTTCAAGCTGTAACCGACCTCGTCCACCGCTTTGCCTCTTTTTCGCCCGTTCTGGTTTTGGCTCCCTTCTCCCATCGCTCCATCTCCATCCCCCTCTTGTCGATCTTCTCTCTCGCTCAATGGCTCTCCTCCCCATCAGCCCGTTGCTTTGAGATCTGCGATTTCGAAGTTGAAAAAGCTGGTCACCTACTCGAGATGGAAATGAGAAGGAGAAGCGAGAGACAGATCATCGAAGACGCAGATCGGTGTGGGCGAGGCAGAGCACAGAAGACAAGTAAGGAGCGAGGAAGGAGTAGCAAGGCGCGGGGAGAATTGAGAGGGTGAAGGTCAAGAGACAGGAGCAGGGGAGAGTTCAGCTCGCCAAGCATCCAAGCTTGCTCTCGTCCGTCTCCCGATCGTCCGGCTTGGATATCGACTATCTTTCTAGCTTCCACTTCCGTTCTCCTTTTCCTCATTTCGTCGGGATACCTGTCGGGAGACTTCGCTGACATCCAGCGGTTCTTATCGCCAATTGGAAAGTTTGGCCGTTGATCCAAACGATCAACTTCAAGCTCATGCCGATTCAATATCGAGTCCCGTTTCAATCGACTTGCGGTATAGCTTGGAATTTCTACCTGTCTCTGGTCAACTCCAAGTGAGTCACGTGCTCCTTGCCTGCTGGCCTAGCGTTAAGGCTTTCGCTGACATCCCAGGGATGATGCCAAGATCGATGGACCCCAATAGCTCGACCTGCGATACTATCCCCTCATACCGCTCTATCACCGGCTTGCTTCGCTGCTCATGATTCCTGCTCTACCCCTTGAGAAACCGGATACGTACAACGAACGGTATGACTTTTAGTAAATCTGCCCCCGACCTGTATAATTGCGGCAGCTAACGACCAGCGACATCGATCACATGAATTATCTTTTTCTACCCGCTCTTGACTTCCATATTATCTCGCTCCGCTCGATCGTGCTGGCCTCGAAGGTCCTCGACTACGGGATTGAGGCGAGAACGAAGAGTTTGACCGGTGATGGAACCTTTCTGGGCGAGAGTGAAGGCGTCGGAAGCGCTGAGATGGAGCTTATCGAGTGCGTCGCTGAGCCGAGAGAGAAGGGCGTTGAGTCGAGCCGAAAGCTTTTGGGCAGAGGGACGAGATTCGGGAGGAGAGCGGAGGGCTTTGACAAGTGCGTCAAACTGGGACGTGAGCTTGACACTCAAAACAGGATGGGTAGCTCACCTCCCACTGCATCCAGGTGAAGGAGTCTACCGCCATGACATTTGTCTCGATCAAGGCTTCCGTCAAATCTCGAGCGACGTTTCCAAGCTTCACACACCGTCAGCTCTCCACGATGGGAGTGAGGGTATGAAGCTCACGTGTGCCAACTGTTCCGACACGATCTGCTTCTCCTCCAAGGTAGATCCGACCTGCACTGCAACGCTCAATTCCCAAATCCTATCCATGAGCATACTCTTCAACCGGTCTCCAACTCACCTGACATGCTCCGACCGCGCCATCATTCCCCCTCCTGTCAAGGTCGCCAGACTGTCAAAGATATCTTTGGCTCCTTGGACCTCCCTAGCCATCTCCCTGGCCACTCGTCCCACATCCACTTGATCCCCCTTCCGCCCGACGTTCCATCTCCAAAACGGTGAAGCAGAAGTCGAGTTGCCGGTCAAGAGGGATAATCCGCATAGTTGACCAGTCAGAGCGCAAACTGGGGTAGACAAAGACCGGAGAGGGAGAAGCATCGCATTTTGCCCAATGGCAAAGTCGGGTGTAGCGGATCGTAACAACGGTCGGAGGAGTTTCCCGGCAGACGAGTAGACGAGCGAAGAGATGGCGCCGGGGAGGTAGTAGATTGCCCCACTGAACAAGAGGAGAGAGGCGAGCGTGAGGAAAAGGTAGGGATAGATAGGGGATAGTATCACATGTACCAGCTGTATCAGGCCGAGTAGGAGCTTGAATGTGGTACCGATGGTTATCGTGAGCCAAGGTGGCAGGCGAGGGTCATCCTTGCGTGGTGTTGGGCGAGGGGTGGCTGCAGGGGAAAGGACAGGTCGAGCTTGCTGAGGTGTGCGAGTCGTACCTCGAGAGCGAGCTGCCTTGGGGCTGGAGATGGGCGTACGGGTGGCCGTGCGGCTGCGAGAGGCTGAGACTCGCTTGGCAGGGGTGGTAGGTCGTCGAGAGGAAGAAGCGCTCTTCTCGGACGCAGCCAGCTCTTCTTCCACTTGATCCTCCCAATCCTCTGATCTGGCTCGAGCTCGACGTTGTGAAAGAGAGGAAGCCGAGGCCATGGCGAGGTGTAATGGGGATGAGCGACAAGATGGATGATGGAAATTGACCAAGAAGAGTTGAGGCTGCTGCTCGACGGCCGATGACGCACGAGGTTTCAAGTCGTCGAGTGATTTTCGTAATGGGACTACAATACTAGCACTACATTATTTGTCAACCATTACAATTCATGTCTTCAAGACCTCTGACTACTGGATTTTTGCAGAAGGTTTTGCGGACGATTCAAGACGTCTTTGTCCCAAGCGAGTAGCTTGAGAGTGAGGCTCATGTATCTCCTTTCAGTCTGCGATGCATGAACAATGTGGGTGGTCGATACTTGACTTGTCGTCGCGGAGAGTTTCAGCTCTCTCGATGTGGTCTGTTTGGATGCCCTGAGACGTCATGGGAATGCAGCTGCAATCAGTCAACAACCATCACTTTCACGACCTCGACCATCATCTGCTACGGTGAGGCGAGCTATACCATACCCACGAGCTAGGCAGCGACTCGACAGTACAGACAAGGACTGTCCCCGACGATCTCTGGTCATCCTTTCACCCATCGACACCCTTATCGCTCGAGATATACAATCCCTATCAGCTCAACCTCTCGATCCGCAGAAGGATCTGTTCATTCACGGCAGGCCTTTTCTATAACTCGCTCGCTCGACATCTGTGTCCACCTAACACCTACATGCTGGACAGTTCAATCTTTAGTACGTGTGATTGAAAAACGTAAACATACGAAACATCGTTAACGAGATTCAGCGGTGGTTCCAGGGTATCTTTCTACACGCTAGCCCAGTCCAAGTCATGAACCTCTCCACCACCATTCTCAACGCTACAACATCCATCATCTCACCTTCATCTTCATCTTCATCTCCTCCTCCAACCACCCTCCAAGCACTCAAACCTCGCCCTGGCGCACCTCTGTCATCCGACACATCACTCGTTCCGCCCAAATACCTCTCACTGTCGGAAAAAGACGACCTACCCGAACAACCCATCACTTCCACTGCTTCGTCTGTCAACTTTTACCCTGCTCGACAACACCTTGCTCACTCTCACCCTCCCAGTCTCAACCTCGTCAGATCTCCTCCTAGTCAACTGCTCGACGCGCCCGCTCGAGCTGCGCTCAACATGCCCAACTCGTCGACTGCGCTGGGACAGGCAAGGGCGGTTAGAGGTGGAGAGGCAAGGACGCCGGATTTTTCGATAGAAGCAGCTGGGGAGGGATTTGCTAGTGCGAGGCAAGGGAGGGAAGAGACGGTACCCCTTCTCGCTCCGACTGCTGTTCGACCGGGGCTATCGAGATCGTCTTCGAACGGTTCGACTTCATCCTCGAGGGGAATATTGCGACGGATATTCATTGATCGAGCTACAACGCCTTCCCAACACCTCACTCGACCTACCTTTCCCCCTATCTCGCTCTCGACGTATGCTCCCCACTCGCCTGCTCCCCTTACGATCTTGTCGAAGATCAATCTCCTGATCAACCAAAGCATATCTATCGTCTTGTCGACCTTCTTTCTCGCTTTTGTGGTGTCTTGGGCGTTGTCAATGGAGACTCTTAGGGCGCTACCCAAGTGGGTCCGACCGGGGAAGCTACAGAAATTCCCCTGGGACGATGAGAAATACTGGAAGAAGGAAGGAAGGAAGATTTCGAAAGAGCCAAAGGATTACGCTCTGCAAGTGGGAATGGATATCGAGAATCAGACGGTGGAGACGGAAGATGGGTATCTCTTGAGGTGAGTCGATAGTCATGGAACGAGCTGACATTCAGAGTGCACAAAGTCATCGACCCGAAAGCTCAACCCAAGTCTGATGGAAGGGGCGAGTTGTGTTCTTGATCTTGGTCTTGGCTGACAACCAGGTGGATTCCCCGTTCTGATTCTACACGGCTTGTTCCAGTCTTCTGGATCCTTTGTCACTTCCGAAGATCGATCACTCGCCTTTTGGCTCGCCAAGCACGGAGGATATCAGGTGTACTTGGGGAACAACCGAGGGATTTTCGATATGGGACATAGGAATTTTTCGAGGAATGACCCTCGATTCTGGGGTAAGCTCTCACGTTTTGCTTTGGGGATAGAGCTCATGTGTAGACTGGACGATCCGAGAGCTGGCCATGTACGATCTGCCTGCGCTGGTAGAGCACGTCTGCAGGGAAACTGGATACGACAAGGTGAGCTAATCGCATCAGGGTGGGGTAGCTGACAGGCAGATTGGCTTTATCGGTCATTCTCAAGGCAATGGACTCGCCTTCATCTCCCTATCCCTCGGCATGTGCCCTTCGCTCGGCAAAAAGCTATCAGTGTTTATCGCTCTCGCCCCAGCCGTCTACGCTGGACCACTGACGACTGGATTCCCTTTCACCGCGTTGAACAGGCTGGAGTGGAGTACTTGGAAGCGGTTCTTTGGGGTGTTGGACTTTATCCCGTTGATGCGGTGGGCGTATGACTATGCTCCGGCCAAGCTATTTGTGAGCTTCGCCCCCCGATTCCAGTGCAGAGCTGACGTGCAGGCGGTCTTGGGCTAGTGAGACCATTCTGTACAGGGAGAGAACCAAGCTGATGGATAGTACCATGTTCGCCTTCCTCTTCTCCTGGACAGACACCAACTGGTAAGCCCACCCCAGCTGGAGCACACACTGACGTCTAGGCTATCTCGACGAAAGACCAAAATGTTCCGGTTCACCCCTACACCAGTCTCTTCTGCCAGTATCTTTTGGTGGTGTGGCAAAGGAGGATTTGCCGACCGAAAGTGCACGCTCGACGACACTCTTGACAGGTGGTACGACGAGCGATTCCCCCCTCTCAGCATATACCATGGTGGACGAGACTTTTTGGTATTGGCCGATCCGTTGATCGAGCGGATGGAGAAGAAGGAGAAGGATGTGAATGTCATCAAGGTCACCAAGCTGGACAAGTCAGAGGTGAGTTAGACAAGTGGGGGAATAGGAGCTGATATTAGCATTGCGACTTTTACTGGGCGGCTGAAGCGGTAGAATGGGCGTACCAGTCTTTCATGGGTGAGTCGTAAGCATTGTGACGTATCATTAACGTGTAGACGATCTTGAGAGTACTCGACCGAAGTATCCGGAAGAGGAGCAGCCTGTTCAGGATAGGGACTGAGCTAGGGTAGGCGAGGGGAACGATATAGATGGACTTGTTCGGTATAGATACGATTTGCTATGATCATCTTAGGATGCAGAGATTGATCCTTGTTCACCGCCTGCGTTCTTCTCACCGAGCCTTCCGGCAGTCAGCCTCTAAGTACATGTATGTTTGGGCGGCCTTGCAACATGCAGAGCCGGCGAGCGGGAATAAGGCATGTATGTAGCGCAGTAAGATGAGCTGTAGCCGGGGGAGGTCGCCGACAACCCCGCGCAACATGAGCATGCGACTAGACCGACTACTATTCCTGCTAATCACCAAACACGTCGCAGACGAACAAAGTTGTGCAGAGGTGAGTGGTATGAACCGAGTGTGCTTATACATAGACGTAAGCTAGGATAGCTGTCGCCGTTTTGCGTGCTGTCAGAATTGATATCATGCAGGTCGACGAGTCGGATGGAACGGTCTATCTGCCTTTATCAGGATTTCCCGACTTCCGACTGACTGCTCAACGACTTTCCGATCTAGACGACTTTGTTCGACTGTACGACGAGCCAAGTACGGCCCAGTGGGCGTTCCGACGGCCCGCCCCGTACGTCTCTCAGCTGTGGATATTGATTAATCTGCAGCTATACGCTCCAGGATGCGCAATGGTACTTTGACCAACATTCGACAACCACTCGAGAGGCTGAGGATGACATGCTTCGATGTCTGAAGGAAGGAGGGGCACCTCGTATGGGCACAGACTTCCCCCTCCGGGCATTGCGGTATCAACCCATCTCGGATGACAGGCTTGAGGGTGTACAACCGGGTCAGATGGTTGGCTCTTTGATGCTATGGCGTCAAGGTGGAGGGGATGCGGGATCAAGCGAGATGAACGCCCAACAACAACCAGTAGAAGAGGTCTGGGAGATTGCATACGACGTGATGCTAGAGCTCAGAGGGAAAGGTTTGGCATCGGCGATGATTCGAGCTGGGATGGAGGGTTGGGTCAAATGGGTCGGCATTGGCAAACTCGTTGCGGTGGGTGTTCCAGAGCATAGTAGTGTGAGCCAGTTGCTGACGGGGTTTAGGTTATCGAGCCGAGGAATATAGCTTCGACGGCACTGGTCAAAAAGATGGGATTCGAGGAGGAGAAGCGATGGGTCCAGCCGTGGCCACAGGAAAAAGGTGGAGGAGAGAGGCTGGCGGTGCAATGGGCCATGGTGCTTTAGACAAGGGCGCTTCTCAGCAGGTGTAGTATAACAGGATACATTTGCATCTGACGCGTATATCGCTACAAATCTGTCCTCCTTCGTTCGTGGGTATACCGACTCCCCTACTTCTGCACCTCCTAGTACTTTGGGTTCCTCTGCCAGAACCTCCTCTTGGGCGCGTATCCAACTGGAGGTGCTCCATTGCCGACATAGTTGCCCGAGTTGTACCCAGAGTCGTACGGCCTGTCTCCGCTGTACACATTCTTGTCCCTCTTGTTCCTCCTAGCGGTGCAGCAGCTGAAGAGGACGATGAACATTGAAAAGAACAAGATGACCGTAGCGGCGAGTACGAGCCAGATTGCATTGGCGTAGCTTGCGTTTCGGGTGGTCGAGTTGTTGTTGACCTCTCGTCGGATGATGCCAAAGAGGACAAAGTCGATGACCATCACTGCGAGGGACACCAGGAATGCGAGAAGGGTGAGGAAGGCGGCAAAGATGAATCCGAGGCGGTCGGAGCAGATGGAGACGAGGAGAGCGAGGAAGGTGAGACCGCATGCGATGGGGTGGAGGATCAGCGCTTTGGTGAGGTTTTGGACGGTGGAAGAGGTCCATCGGTGGTCAAAGATGGCGGTGCTGGCATTTACAATGTTGTAGCCGAGCTTGGAAGAGGTGCACCCGTCGTTGGCAGCCTGCACGTTAGCAAAACGGGAAGGGAAAGATGTGATGGAAGGTAGGTCCAGGTTTAAGGGGGAAAGGAGTTAGGTGGAGGGGTGGGGTGACTCACGTTGATGTTGGTACAGTAGCCAAAGGTACCAAAAGTCGACCTAGTCCCTTGACCCGTCACATCCAGGAAAGAGATCCGGTTGATCACTGGCGCAGAGATGGTAGCGACGAGGAGGAGAGCGAAAGCCGCAAAGAGGAGGAACGAGCCGCAGTGGATGGGTCCTAGCGCCATGGCGAAAAGAGCTGTAGAGGGGTGGTTATTGGCAAAGGTGAGGGTGTCTACTGTCGAATGAGGGCGAGATAGATAGATGAGAAGAGATGCTGGAGAACAGGTCGAGGATTATATAGGATCAGGCATGGCAACTTAGATGGATTGTCTTGGGTTGTCGCCTATGACGCACCGCTTTTCGGAAAACCTCGACCAGACCTGTGCTACTGCTGCCGCCGATTGTACCTGCCATGCATAGGACATGCAATCCAGTTCTCCCGTCATACACCCTCTTCCCCTCCGCTTCTCTCTCTCAAGCTGTGAGCTTTGGCATAACCCGGCTATAGATTCGCAGCTGGTCGTCGAGGTAGAAAAGAACATCGCCCCTGACGTCACAACAATAACAACCACAACAAAATGCCCAAACGAGATTGCCACCCACCCGTTCCTCACCGTAGAAAGCAATGCAATGCATCTTTGCTGCGTATAGACCTGGTCTCGACGCATCGAGTAGTAGCTATGAGACCGCATGGTAACCAGAGATCTCGTCTGTCCTGACCAGGATAGGCAATGATGTACGCCAGGTGGAGGCGGCCGTGAGCTGGAAAGCATGAATGGATGGATGGTCGAGAGGCGAATTGCTTGCTTGTAGCGTGAGGTTGAGATGCGGACTGTGCCTTGAAGTCCGTCTTCGCAAAAAGTTGACAAGAAGATCAGCCGGGAGGATGCAGATTCTACTTTCAACCTGTCCTCGACACTCTCGACGCCTTATACACCTCGATCATCAACCATGCCTCTCTACTCGGTGACGGAGAAACGACTGAAGAAGCGCCAAAGAGCCGAGGAGGATGAAGAGGCTTTGAAAGAAGCTATCAAGCTGCTCGAGGCGGAGAGTGGTGAGGGAAGCGGTAGTGACGAGGGGTCAGACGAAGGAGGGGAGGGGTCAGACGGCGAGGAAGACGACGCTGAGGATGATGAGAATGAAGATGAAGATGAAGATGAAGATGACGATGACTTGGAAAGCGTGGGTACGATGGACAGCGAAGAAGGTATGCTCAATCCTGCTCTGGGATTGTGGTATTTTGCTTATTTCAGACACTAGCGACGAAGAGGAAGACGATGATGACGAGGGGAAAGACGCTGCTGAGGACGAAGAAGTTGGATCGGTAGAAGAAGATTCTGAAGAAGAAGACGACAGTGAGCCATCCCATGCGCTTAGCTTGAATGTGTCAAGCTGACAAGCAGCATTCCATCTTACCGTCCCTCAAGTCGCTACCGAACCCATCTACCCTCTCCCTTCTCCACCTCACAAGCTCGGTACCCAATCTTGCGTCCTGTGTCCTGGTCGACTCCTCTCCAACGAACACATGGTCACGATGCACCTCGACTCAAAGGTGCACAAAAGGGCGATGAAGCGGTGGGTCGAGTTTACGGAGAAATCGGAGAAGGAGGGTAGAGAGTTGAGTGGTGATCCGAGGTATCTCATCGAGGAGATTTTGGATAGGTTGGAAGAGGGCATCGCGGTATGTTCAGCTATTTATAGTTGAGGCGCTGAGCTGATGATCAGAATGGAAAGGAGAAGACTGCTGGTCCATCCGACGGCAAGAAGAAGAAGAATGCTGGCCGACCTTCCAGAAAGGAGCGAAAAGAGACCAAGGCGAAAAGGATGCTCGA
>JALPCD010000096.1:0-25625 GCA_026538415.1 Cryptococcus sp. GC_Crypt_1 | reverse complement strand
ATTCCGCCTTGCCGGATTGTACGGATGCTGCTACATTCCGTCTATAATCCAACACACTTGAAGATAGCGACAACGATTCAAGTGGTGGTGGTGGTGATGATCATGAGGTTCCTATGCATTACGCTATGCCTATCTGATAACAGGATGCCCACACCTCTGTCCCTCCCTTGCTCTCTCTCTTGCTCGTCGTTGCCGGGTTGTACGCCATTTTAATTTAGCAGGCCGTAACTAAACCTCACAGGCGCCCCGCGCCGCCGGATCCGCGTCGTGTAACGAAGAGTGTGAGTATCATCTCAATGACGTGGCGGCGAGATGCGACGCAAGTCACCCCTCCACTCGTAAGATCCATAGTTACTGGCTGTTGTTGCTTTGTCCCACCTCATCTACTGCCCACCTCGACATGAGGATAGCATGGCTAGCATATCTAGGTGTACTCCTGCTAGGACTGGTCATCGCTCAACAGGATGAGTCATCTACAGCTCCAGTCAACGTGGCTGAACAAGGAAGACCAAATGGTAAGCCAGCCAGCTAGCACGCTCGTCGCCCGGACGATCTAAACTAACTTCATCAGCCTGCGCAGCGCTCGTCGAAGCTCGCCTTCTGCTCAAAGAGCTCGAACCAGCACCCAACGCACACCTCGAGAGCAAGATCGGACCTATCAGTGCACTGGGCTCGAGAGGATGGTCAGACGGCCTCGGATGGGGAAACGAAGGACCCCTCTCGACTGCTCTTCGATTATTACCTCGACTTGTCAATTCCCTCTTGTCGCCCTTGTCGTTCTTGTCCAAGATGGGAGGGGAGAAGTACGGATCTCAGCATCACCCGGTCAAGACGATCAGGCGGAAGGTGTCGAAAGCGAGGAGAGGGAAGATTGAGGCATTGTTCAGGTTGATGGATGAGGCGGAAAAGGCAGAATGTGAAGAGGTGCATGGGTTAAAGGCGCAGATCAAGATGGTACGTCGAAAATGTAGATGCTGCTGATGCCAGTTTCCGCCTCGAGGAGTCAAGCAGGACCTATCTGGTGCATACGCAGCGTACAAGGTGGGGTTTGGGGTTGGAATGTAGTAGCTGACGACAGCGTTATTTGAAACACGAGCCGGATGCAAAAGCGCAATTCATGGTCGGGCTGTTCCATGCGACGGGTCTAGGGGGAGTCGAGGAGGATCAGGGACTAGTGAGATTGACCCCATGGGTTTCGACTGACAGTCTAGTCGCTACTCTACTACACCTTTTCAGCTCTGCAGGGATACCGACCAGCTGAGATGGCAATGGGATATAGGCATTGGGCAGGCATCAGCGTCAAAGAGGTGAGTTGACGTTTTGATATCTAGCTGATGGCAGGACTGCATGACCGCGCTCGACTACTACGAAGGAGCAGCTGAGAAAGGTGAGCAGTCGTCAGTCATACCGTCACTGATGATTAGCCTACGCCTACTTCCTGAGCGGACCTCCTGGCGGTCGTACCCTTCCTCTAACCAATGCTCGCCTTTCTGATCTCGCTGGAGGGATCTACGGCCCACACGCTAGCTGGGCTTCTACCGGAGCCAACGCGTTTCGACCTGCCGCTCGAGCTGCTTCTGCGTCTGCTCGTGGAGAGACGGAAGCTGAACTGCTCGAGTACTACCAATACCACTCTGATCGAGATTCGCACATCTTTACCGTCCGACTGGGTCGGCTTTTCTACCTCGGCTCGGTCTATCCTATACTCGGTGGATCGCCAAGAGGACCCGGAATCTCGGCTGGAGCGGAAGGAGTGGGAGAGATACCTCAGAGCTTCACCAAGGCGAAAGAGTATTTCATGCGTGTTGCGAGGACAATGTGGCCTAAGGATTTCGACTCGAATGGGAAGATTCTGCCAAAGAGGAAGATGAGCAAGGAGCAAGAAGATACACTGAGGGATCCGGCCATGGTGGCTGCGGCGTTTTTGGGGAGGATGGCGCTGCGGGGTGAAGGGCAAAAGGTGGACTATGCGAGAGCTCGACTGTGGTATGAGCGGGCTGTCGATCTGGTGAGTGGAGTCTGAACTCGGCAAGGAGTACTCACTGACAAGAAGGGAGACCGAGAAGCATTCAACGGCTTGGGCATCATTCATCGAGATGGACTAGGCGTACCTCGAGACACCAAAAAGGCTTTCCACTTTTTCCAAGCGGCAGCTGGACAAGATCTCGCCGAAGCACAGGTCAACCTCGGTAAACTTCACATGGAACGAGGCGAACTGCAACAGGCTTTCCAATTTTTCGAAGTTGCCATACGCCATGGATCGCCTTTTGAAGCGTTTCACCTTTTGTCTACGATACACGCTACGAAAGCGCGGCTACCTGCACATGCTGGCGGTCGACCTGGGAACTGCGGTGTGGGCGTGGCGTACTTCAAGCTGGCAGCAGAGAGGGCGTATTGGAACGACGATTTCATCGCTCAGGGAGATCGGTATTGGGCGTTGGGCGAGGAGGATGTGGCGATTGTCAAGTGGTTGGTGGCTGCGGAGATGGGATCGGAGATTGGGCAGAACAATATTGCGTTCCTGCTCGACCAGGGGAAGGGTGTGGAGCTGTTTGAGAGCTTGTCTGGGAGGTCGACGGTTGAGCTGGCGATGCGATATTGGGTCAGGAGCGCGGCGCAAGATAACGTCGACGCGATGGTCAAGGTTGGAGATCTGTACTGTACGTCTTGCTTTGAGAGGGACAGATGGGAGAGCTAATTGTAGACTCTGGACTGGTCAATGGGAGCGAGAAGACCGATTATACGAGTATGGAACTGGCTGCGACTTACTACCAGACGGCAGCTGCGACTCAGCTTTCGGCCATGGCGTATTGGAATTTGGGGTGGATGTACGAGATGGGTAAAGGGGTACCGAGGGATTGGCATTTGGCCAAGAGGTATTACTCGATGAGTGGGGAGACGGCGCTGGAAGCTTGGCCTGCGGTGGTTCTGTCTATGACGGGTTTGTATCTTCGTTCGTAAGTCAAACAGAGCACTTTACATTGCTTTCCCCTCAACAGTCATGGGGCAAGGTGAACGACAAGTGTGCTGACACTCAGATGGTGGATCGAATTGTCGACTCGAGGGGAAATACCTGGTCTCCGGATGTTCGAGCCGCCCACCGACGAGATTATCCAGCCAAGCTTTTGGGATCGGCTGTCCAACCTGTTCACCCTTCCGCCTGGCGAATACGACGAGGCAGACTACGACGATCTATCTGGATCATCGTGGTCGGGCGGGAATACACCTCGTCAACATGGAGCTGGTGGAGCAGGGGCAGAAGGGGAAGATGTGGATGTGGAGTGGGTGGAGGATATGGCCGACTCGGTGATGATTATTGGGATTGTGTTTGGGATCATGGGGTTGGTTTGGGCCAAGCAGATATGGGCGAGGTGGGAGGCAGAGAGGATCCGTGCTGCGGCTGAGGCACAGGCGAGGGGTCATGGGGTCCTGGAGCAGGAGAGGAGAGTGGAGCAAGATGCGTTGGAGGAGCAACAGCGGTGGAGGGAAGCGATGGATAGGGTGCCGATAGGGCCGCCCATTATATAGGGCGACCGACCATAGGACGAGCGTGATAGATAGACAGCAGCAGTAGGCTACGATTGTAATGCTATATACATGATGATGAATTGTCCCGATGTCAAACCCTCTCCGACAGCGCTGTACAACGATGCATATCAATGTGGTATGGGCTATGGAGGGAAATGGTGTAATACAAGTTACCAGACTAGACTACCATTCGTCCAAACCGGCCAGCTTCCTTCCTAGAGGCGTGAGAATAGGCTGCTGCAGCTCGGTGACCTTGGGATGATTGAATGTCGCATGCTCCGGCGGAGGAATCCGGGTGTTGGCGTTAAAGGTGATGGGATCGTGGGTTGTCTCCTTCTTTTCGTCCCATGCGAGACGACGTTTTGCCTTGACCTCGGGAGTGACTTGCGAGGCTGGCTTGTAGCATACGTCTGGGTCGTGAGCGGGAGAAGGGAGGAGGTTGTGGTGGGTCAGAGCTTACAGGATGCGATACGAGGGTTGTCCGAGGTGGGAGTTGCGCCATAGTGGACTGTCCTCTGACCATCAGTCGAGCGCTCATGGCAATGGAAAGGAGAACGAGATGGAGAGATATGTAGAATGGAAAATTATGAAGGGGTTGGACGGGGCACGCATGGACAGATCGTAATGTTGGACGTACGCTATCCCACAAGAGCAAGTCTCCAGGTTCCGCACACACTTTGACCCATTTGCATCCATGCTCTAGCAACCAGTCGACCTGCTCGGGCGTATGGTCGTGTCGATCGTGCTTGTTCCATCCGCCTTCGGGTTTTTGGTGCTCGAACGCTTCCCACAGTTGCGTATAGAGGGCTTGAGAGCCTTCCAGTACCTGCTATTAGCCCTGAGCCCCTGCGCTGGAGCAGGGAGAAGAAGCCCAAGAGGTACGAGAGTAAGAAGGAGGATGATGTGGATAGGGGCAGGAGAAGGCATGAACTCACCATCAATCCTCCGTCGTCTGGACCGTTGGGGAGGATGTTCATGATGCCCTGGAGACAGTGAAACGAGGTGGTCAAGGGAGATTGGTCGACATGCGGCCAAGGCTTGAAGTCGTCCTCCGATCGATTGGGCAGAGGGAGGGAGATGTTGACTCCGTCTTATACGTCAACGTTTGTACAAGCGGAAAAGAGGAGAGAGGCTCACCATACGACACGACGAGCTCGTTTGTGCCCCAGATCTCGGCGAACGCGTTGACAACGGCTGGGTCTTGTCTATCTCGTCAGCGAGATCTTTCGAGCAGGAGAAGAGTCGACAAGCAGGGTGACCAAGAGCAGACGGTGGAGGATGACTGTACGCGGGGAATGGACTCACTTGACATCCCAGATGAATTGCTCGTGCCCGACACCGTAGCAGTAAAACAGCCCGCCTTTGAAGAAATATGGCATCTTCTCTGGCGTCCAGGTCGAACGGTCGGTTCGGTCAAAGCCCATACCGAAAGACTCGATATATGCGTACGCATCGTCTTCATACTTCTTGGCCTTTTCCTTGGAGAGGACATCTTTGACGACTGCCCAGCCTGAAACGATAGTCAGCATATAGGCTTCCTCTTCTCGTCGAGGTGGAGTGGAACGCACCATTTCGCTTCAAGTCATCTCGCCAATCTCCATTTGCTGAAGCGCCTTTGAGCGCACCCCGGAGCTTCAACGAGCCAGGAGTATCCACGAGCGGAGTAGAGGTGGCAGTCTGCGTGCTGATAGGCATGTTGGATGGGGAGTGATAGACATGTCGAGCTGGGTAAGGGTCGAGGTATATAGAGTATGGTCGAGCTGTTGGACCGGACGGGTGGAAGGATGATAAGGGCCATCTGACACGGATAGGATACGGATGGGAACACGTGGGAAAATGATAGTCGAGTCGGAACAGCGGGACGATAGGGGTACTTACTCTTCGTATGCATACAAAGATGACGAGGGACTACTCGTAGTGTTGCATTCATAAGTTACAACAATGCGCGCTATGCGTCTACCATGAAATCATTGAGCATGGCGGAGAAATCGAAATCGCCCTGTTGCGAAAATGGCCCAAATGACAATGGATCGTACACCTCGCCTGAAGTCCCTAGACCTCCTCCATTTCCAGCCACTCCTGCTGCTGCCCCATACACCTGTTCATCTCTCGTGACCATGGTATGATCCGCCGTGCTATGCATTGTCGTGCCTCCCTCCTGTAGACCCGCCTGCACGAGCGCCAAAATAGACTCCCTCGTGAATGTCGTCTCTGAGCGTCTCCCCTCTGCAACATCCGTCTCGATCTGCAGGAGATGGGCGATAAATATTGCTCCCCTACGAGCTATACCTGACCCATCGTTTGACGTCTCGAGTCGATGGACAAGCGATTGAATGATCCTCCTGTTTTGGTTGGGCGTTGATCGGCCAGATCGAGCAGATTCCAGCATAGCCATGGCGAGAATGATACCAGCAGCGACGAGAGACACTGTGACGTTCCACAGTTGGAAATAGACCGCAGGAAGTCCAGCGTCGGCTACAGCTGTGATGGTATTGGCAGCGTTGAGACATGCTCTTCGTGATTCGGTATAACCAGGGTCGGTGAGCGATTTGACAAAGAACAGTCGATGAATCTGGTAAGATCGATAGGCGAGGAAGAGCGCCAGTAGGCGACGTCGTGTAGAGGATACGGGCGAGGTATCGAGTCGATGGGTGGGTTCTAAGGTAAAGTCGAGAGCAAGGGGGAGCGACGAGGTCAGCTCGTCAAGGGATTTCGAGGCGACCAGAATCCGGTCGTACGTTGGGTCTTCGACCGGTCCGAGGTGTCCATACACATCATAGATACACCGAGCTGACTTGAAGCAGACCAATTTGTACCGCATCGAAAGGTCGTCGTCGCTCGTACCATATCCCAAATCTCCCTCGTGGACCGACCGAGGCATAGCGGTGGTGAACTGGTGCGGTGGGAACTCTTGTTCGTCAGCTCAAAAGCCACTGAAGCGACTGAAGTACTCACGGGCATATCGATGATAAGGTATGAAGATCCAATCCAACTTCCAAGGTGAGAAAGGGAAGAAGGGGCGCCTTTACCGGGTCTTACGAGAACACCCTTCCGGTCTTCCGTCTCAACACGTAACAAGGCAATTACACCTACCCGTCTGGATCGACCTTCATCATGTCCAACACCAAATCGTCCGTCCCAGCAGAACATCGTCTCGAAGAGGGAGAAAGCATGGGGGAGACTGATAGAGGGAGCAGGGGAACAGATGACGACTCACCCATCGAGACGGATTCCCACGACGCACGGTCCACGTCTAGTTCATCAGGAAACAACCCCTCCCCCACGTCCAAGAAGCCTTCCTTCCGTCCCAGACGTACATCTCCCCCGAAGAAGTCCTCGTCGCCTTGTTGACTGGTCGAAGAAGTCTTACTGATCGATCGAGTCGACAAGCCGCACGAATAGCAGGGACAGCGAGAGAAACAGGGCAGGGTCGAAGTGTCGTGCGGGACATGGGAAGAAGGTTTGGGCGAGGTGGGAGTCATCAATGTCGAGGTCGAAGATGAGTCGGCAGATATTGGAGAGGGAGAGAGCGAGCTTGATCGACGTATCGTGAGCGAGATTTCTGTGCAGCTGATTATCGATCGGTAGATTGTTTCACCTAGTCGATTCGTCGAGAACGTAGGAGATGCGTTCAAGCGTCCATGTCGACCAAAGCGCTGGATAGGTCAAGCGACAGAATGAGCGGTTGGGAAAGGACAAGTTAACGACATGTAGGTTGTGATGAGAAGGTGAAGAGATCGGAAGGGAAAGGAAAGGGGGGCAGACGCGAATCCTTCATCTCCCCATCAGACGCTCTTTTGACCCTAGGTACCCTATGCATGGTCACGCAAGGACTAGCTCTCTTCTGCTCCGCGTACTAGGTATCGAGGAGCGCATAAAGGAAAAAACATGCACGTAGTAGGACACGGATAGACGTGCAAAGCTCACTATGTAGCCAACTTGATGTAGGGGACATGCATCGGGCAGACGACACCTTCTCCTGCACGACCTATTAGGTATGGAGGAGGGCACAAAGGCTGAAAAAGCCCAGAGTATTGCGCGAACAGACGGGGAAAGCTCACTATATATCCCCACTTGATGCAGAATGCATGCAGCGGGTAGATGTCCTTCTTCTCCTGCTCCGCTTGCCAGGTATCGAGGAGCGCGACAAGGCTAGAAAAGCCCAGAGTATTGCACAGAGAGATCGGAAAAATCTCTCTATGTAGCCCAAAGTATCAGATCAAGACCCGGCATCACGGATTACACCATATAGAGGAAGATGCATACTTCATTTGCATGATCCCGAGAATAGCTTACAGTATATTCGTACTGCATAAGTTAACTCATCTACCACCACTGAAACGGCACACCCTCTATACCCGCCTTGCTCTCTTCCCACCATCTCGCCGACTCCCTCCTCACCCTCTCCCCCATCGGCATGAGATCCAACCCATTCCCTCCCACACCCAACAACCTCGCCTTGCCTGCGGCCTCTCCATACACATCTTCCGCCAGATACAACACATCTTCCCAGTGCCAATCGTCTTTTCTCTCTCCGGCCAAATGCAGCTGTCCCCGTATAGCATCTGCGTCTTCATGCACATCTTCCGCCCGAGTATCTTTGAATTGCTGCGTGAGAGGGAAGTACGACCCAAAGTAGGTCTGCGGGTAGGTGTAAAATCGATCTTGGACATCGCGGTAATTCTTGATGACGAAGCTGGTTACTCCTTGGTCGGCTGGGGATGTATCGCTAAACCACGGCTGAGGGAGGATGGAGGAGTCTTTCTCGACAATGTTGTATTCGAGAGATAAAACCCTGGCAAACATTGTAGCCAGTCGATGTGACACTCTGCCTCGATCAGCGCGCTCAAGCCTTTGCTACCCACTTGTAGAAGATGATCCCGTTGCAAAAGCCATTCATATCCACCTGGCCCAGAATCAGAGGTTCCGGATCGAGCGTGAGAGGAGGTAAAGTATCGTGGATCGCTACAGCCGGGTCGATGATCAACGTGTCTGCGTCCATTTGCCTAATCATTAGCCTGCTTGGACGATCTCATCATGGGCTCAACTCACACAATCCAATCGACTCGCTCTTCCGACGGTCGCTCCAGCTCTTCCAATGTAGCTTGTAATACCGCCCATATCTTGTTAAAGTATCCATATCCTCCATATTCCGGATCGACGTATTGCCCATGCATCACCTTATGAACGTAACCATGTGCATCGGCATATCGAGCATGCTGAGCAATGGAGATTGCCGCGAGATCTCCTGCACGATCAGACTGGCATTGACAGTCATGCTGCAGGATCATGATCGGACGAGAGAAGCGCCGAGACATCGTCGGGTTGTCAAATCGGATGGGTTGGTGCTGTGAAGCCGAGTCGAGCTGGAGGAATGAGCTTGTCGCGAGGGGAGCGTTGAGGAAAAGAAAGATGAAGACAGAGCAGACCGTTGCCAGGCAAGCGATGTGTAAGGTCTTTGGCGACGAGCATCTTGCTCTACTGAGATCGATGGACATCTTGTCGAGGTTCACGGAGAGGATGTAGCCTATTTCGAGGGCGAAGGGCAGGGTGACCTAGTCGGGCGGTCGAGGGGAACCTGACGAGCCGATAAAATCATAATCGGCAGAGAGCATGTCGAAGTGGATGCGCCTCAGCTGATTGTCGTGAGATGAAAGGATGGAGATAAGATTGTACATGTAGGCGATGCTGATCAAGGTAGAGACGTCGAACAGGACGATCCTTGCACCTCGAAATGAACGGTAGACCGGCGGGGGGAGTGAGAATGACTCGTGGGATATTCCGGAGGGAGACGTTTCAGGCTCATTCATCTTGACCGGCTGTGACGTTGCCTTCCTCTTCGTCGGTCCGCCGTCACGACTGGCGCATCACCTCACACTATACTACGAGTACGAGCCGACAAGCTACGCTAGGGACGTCAGCAGCATCCGCATCCGATAACAATTAGCTCAATCAGCCCCGCCTCAGCTAGACGAGCTCTGCTGATCCACAACCATGTCTGACCGTAAGTTCGCCTTTCCCTTTCTTTTCAACCTCGCTGACTCCCAAGCATCTTTCGACGCCCTGCTCGACCTCCTTCGTCGACTCCCACCTACCAAGATCGAGGAGAATGTCAACACGCTCTGCGATCTATGCCCAGACTACGCCGAAGACCTGCTCAGCAACGTCGATCAACCCTTGTCCATACACCGAGACGAGTCGTCCGGGAAAGACTTCTTAGGATGCGACTATAACAGAGACGGCGATTCTTTCCGGTGAGCTACACTCGCTTCTTCGCAGAGCAGCTGCTGATTTCAGATCTCCATGGAGCAACGAGTACATTCCCACCTCGACGAGCGGTCCGACCCCTTCTTCCAAACTCCGTCAATTGGAAATCTCGCTCAACTCAGCATTCGACACGTACCGAGAGATGTACTTTGAAGGTGGAATCTCGTCCGTCTATTTGTGGGATTTAGACGAAGATACATCTTCAGGCAAAGAAATGGCTTTCGCCGGCGCCGTCGTGCTCAAGAAGGGTGAGCCATCCCACCGTTTCGATTAAGAAGTTCATCGCTGACGCGCAGTGTTGCCAAAGCAGAAAGAGGTGGAGGGGCAAGCAACAGCACCGTCAGGCTCTTGGGACTCGCTACACGTGTTGGAATGTAATGAAAGAGGGAGGTCGGCAAAGTACAAGCTCACCTCGACGGTCATGCTCGTTTTGAACACGGGAACATCAACGAGGCCAGAGATTAAAGGGCTGGACCAAGAGTTGAGTGGGAAGGGCGATGTGACGCTCAGCGGGAGTATGACCAGACAGGTCAGTCTAGCCATTCCAAATTCAACGAATAGTTACTGATGAGCAGACGGAGGTGGACTACCCGCTGGCATCTACGGCGGGTCATGTGCAAAACATAGGTCGGGTGGTCGAGGACATGGAGTGAGTGCATACTGGCAGAAAGAAGCACGGCGCTAACGGGCAGGTTAAAGATGAGGAACCTGCTGTCCTCGGTGTACTTTGGAAAGACAAAAGACGTGACAAACGAGCTTAGGAGTCAGAGCGGACTAGAGGCCAAGTCGAAGGAGGATCTGCTTCGAGCCGAGCTAGCAGGTCGATTGGGCGGGAGGAAGGGGTAGATGACAAAGCGGGAGTGGCCTTCTCGGTAGATGATAGCTGTCTGTAACGATCGACATGAATTTTGTGAGGTGATGGCAAAGATTGAGGTGGACAGGCGTCTGCTTTGTCCAGGTCGAGCGAGTAGTCGATGATGTAACCGTGCCTCGACTCGCCAAATCGTCAAAAGTCGAATTCGATTTCTTGATATTTCTATACATCCTCTGATAATCACTTACATCTCCCCTGATCCCACGAAAGGACTCGATCGTTAGATTTTACATTATCAAGCAGGATGGTATCTCAACCGGAAAAGATCAGCGTGCTCATGGTATGCTTGGGGTGAGTCGTTACATCACTTCTTCAACTCTTCCCCCTCAAATCTCCTTCCGTCTACAAAGCTAACGAGTAGAAAGTAAGTCACACAACGTCACCCAACCTAGACCCAGCCGTGTCAAAGGGATGTAGCTGATATATCTCTTCTCTCTTCAGCATCTGGTGAGCTGCCTTGATCCCCATAGCGTCCCCTTTAGCTCACATGCAGTCGCTCGCCCATGGCCGAAGCTGTTTTGAACCACCGTATCACCCAACGAACCTCTCTCAGGGGTAAGTACGAGATTGAAGTGGACTCTGCTGGTACTGGAGCGTATCATGCTGGAGACGATGCCGATGACCGGTAAGTTCAGCTTACCTTCCTGACCCCATCTTCCAAGAATCATCTTCCAACCCCCCAACCATCTTCTCAAGAAGATAAGTTTGAGCTGACTTGCAGAACGATAGCTACGTGCAAAAAGGTACATCATCATACTAAATGCTCCTGAGATATTGGAGTTGGAGGCTCATGCTGCAGCACAAGATACCGATCAGCTGTACGGCGAGGAAGGTGACGGCGAGCGATTTTGGGAGGTTCGACTATATCATCGCCATGGACCAGTCCAAGTGAGCTCGCCCTCCATACATCGTCCCGCCCCCGACTCTGCTTCACACTCACTCTTCATCCATTGCCAATCTCTCATATGGGCTGCTTCAACCCTACTCTTCTCAGCTGACTCGCTTGTACGTGCTGGGCCAAGCGCTAATGGACAGCCTATCAACCTTGTTCGACCGAAAACCCTCTTCCTCCACATCGCATATCGCCCTCTTCGGCTCATTCGACCCATCCCTCGCTTCGTCCTACAGTCCAAAGAAGGGCAGAGCTATCGACGATCCGTACTACGGAGGCAAGGATGGGTTCGAGAAGTCTTACGAGCAGTGTATCGTCTACGCGGATGGTTTGTTGGACTATATCGAGCGAGGCGGGCAGTAGGAATCTCGGCAGGAATTCTTCACTGCTGCAAATGTCGAGTCTCGCACTACGGAGAGAAGCGAGGCTCAGATTGAAGCGATATTGGACCAGGTGCAAGTTACGCATATCGGTCGAGCAGTCGGCGCCCTTGTCGTCGGGC
The DNA here is from genome assembly GCA_026538415.1 of Cryptococcus sp. GC_Crypt_1. Taxonomy (NCBI): domain Eukaryota; kingdom Fungi; phylum Basidiomycota; class Tremellomycetes; order Tremellales; family Cryptococcaceae; genus Cryptococcus; species Cryptococcus sp. GC_Crypt_1. Next base: position 13,562 of record JALPCD010000096.1, on the reverse strand, counting down.
GAGGGTAGTCGTTGATAGACGCCCCGATGCATTTTCTTGGCTACTTCTCAAGAACCCGAAGCTCGTTCGCTGCTCCCAATTCCGCATTCCCGCATGCTCTTTTGCCAAGTCGCGTATAATGTCTGCCCATGCAGAGTCCACTTCTCTTCGGCCGGGGCGGAGTCAAATTCGCCACTGACCCATTCTCAGGGACTCTGCTATGATGCAGCTGAGCTTATCAGATTACTTCGCCCGAAAAATACCCCCTCCTCATCGCAGCATCTACCCCATCTCCAGCGCCTATTCATCCACTCACTACGTCTTGACTCGACATATAAAACAGCCACCTCTATGTCGATATAGCCCCCACACTCAGAATACACCTCTCAACATCATACGCTTGTCTATATCTCCCTCAACACAACGATCCCTCACCGCCCGAGCCACTCGCTCCACCTCGATCGGGATGTCGGCTCTCAGTCCTACCAAAACCATTGTCGTCCTCGGATCAGCATACGGCGGATGCAGAGCTTCGAAACTTCTCTCCGACTCGCTACCCATCGGATGGCGATTGGTCGTCATTGACCGCAACACCCATTTCAACCGTGAGTTCATCCCGTGCAGACTTACATTGTGGAGCTGACTGTTCCCCAGATGTATACGCTTTTCCGCGATACACTATCCTCCCGCAATACGCTCCCAAGGGCTACATCCCTCGATCAGCCGATCTCGCACTCTCCCCCGAAGCCGCTGCGAAAGAAGCCAAACTATACGCCGCCTCGACATCGTCCGGACTGCCCACACCTCCCCTCACCCCGACATCATCCATCGAAGATCTCCGAGACAACGCTGGCAAACCGACATCGATCTCGAACAAACGACGACGAGAGTTTATTCACGCCTCGGTGACCAAGCTCGACCTTCACTCTGTCACTTTTACTCGACCAGGTCCGCCTCGAGCACCCGCCGAACGTGGGACAGCAATCACAGGCCCCTCGGGCCATTTCGAAGGGCCTGAAGAGACGCTCCATTTCGATTATTGCTTGTACGCTCTCGGAGCGGCCCTCCCGGATCCTACAAATCCTTGGTCGGAGCATCCGAATATGCCGCAAGAGGTGGTGCATGATCATGTGGAGTGCGGATTGGGATCGAAGAAATGGGGAGTGAGGTGGATGCATCAACGGGCGGACACGTTGAAAGCGGCACCGAGGGTGGTGATTGTCGGAGGGGGAGCTTTGGGCATACAATTTGCGGCGGATCTGAAGGACGTGTATTCGGACAAGGAAGTGACTCTATTGCATTCGAGGGAGAGGATGATGCCGCTGTATCCGCAACAGCTGCACGATGAACGTGAGTCCATACCACCTCAACTCTATGAAAGGTGCTGATGGAAAGTGGTGAAGGGGTTGAAGAAGCTTGGCGTCAAGGTGGTGCTGGGTGAAAGAGTAATGGAATGGCCCGACGAGCCGGAACACTTGAACGGGAGGACAAAGCGGGTCGTCACAGACAAGGGGAGCGTATTCGAGGCGGATATCGTGGTGAGTAAACCCCTTCCTTCCTCCTCCAGCAGACAGCTTATGGTCTAGCTCCCATGTACAGGCCAACGAGCACACTCGCAGTACATGCTCGACCTCTGCCCCAACGCCGTTAACCCGTCCACTCACCGAATACGCGTCCTCCCCACTATGCAAGTTTCCTCCAACCCAAGCACCGAGCGACATACCCTAGAACGACTTGCAAACCTGTCTCTATCCCCCCCTTCCCCCTCCTCCTCGCCACAAACGGCATCTACCCCTCTTGGTGGCCCCGACTTGAGCCATATATTCGCTGTTGGCGACTGCGCAGATACAGGTGCCATTCAAGCGGGTCATACGGCATACTGGATGGGCGAATCGGCTGCTCGAAACATTCTGCGACTTATCGAAAGGGAAGAAGGCAGGGCAGACGAAGAATTGGAGGTGTACAAGTATGGTGCACCGGCGATCAAGGTCACCTTGGGTTTGAAGGATGCGGTGATTAGTAATGGCGAGGGGACGACGGTGAATGCGGATGGAAAGGAGGACATGGACTCGAGGGTGATATGGGATAGTCATGGGTGTAGTGATCTTCCCGATGATGCGTAGGCAGAGTAGAAGAGAAGAGTAAACAGCAAGAATATCGTCCAATTGTATTCCTAGTCATGACGGACATCGAGCATGCAATATAGCCATTGCCTTTGAGCAGTATAAAAAGTATAGATACAGTACGCATAGCAGCATTTCGCTCCCCACCCGATCCTAGCTAGACCATCGCTTCACTCTCCAGCCTGCCCTGCTCGGTCATCTCCCTGGATTTGCGTCCCCGCTTGCTCTCCCCAAACTCCCTCTGCACCTCATCCCCTCCCTCGTCTCCGAAGAACGAGCTGGGCGGGAAGACGCCCCAGATGATCAAAGCTAGTATAACCGGCAAATACTCCAAACATCCAAACAACACCTCGCTCGTACTCGCCGTCCCGAAGAACCCTTGTGCCGTCTCGGCCAGCCGGAATACCGTTCGGAGGAGGATCAGGTCGGAAGTCGCTAGGATGACGAAGAGGAATTTGAGCAGTCGTCTGGAAGGTGGATGGGTCGTCGTAGTAGAGGACAAAGAGGGGAGGCGGGAGGTACGGTAGATGGCGACGACGAGGATGACGAGGAAGCACAAGAATGAGAAGGTCTGGAAATCAGCGAGGACGCCAGGCGAAATTGAGGGGAGATGGACGAATTCAGACGGAGGAAGATGGAAGAAACTGTGGAGGCAGGTGGGGATGATGGTATCGAGCTCACCTGAACAGAAAGACCGGCGGTGAGGATATCGTTGGCTTGTTCAGGCGTAGTGGGTGACGTTCCACCTGACACTCTTGCACTCTCCGACACGCCGATCAAAGCCGCTCCCAGAACCTGAATGATGGCTGCACATCAGCTCCAGCTTCGACCACTCATTACAGGCAAGCGAGCTCACTGGTGACTACATCTGCCGTGATGAAGACTACATGTCAGTGCAAATACAAGCGCAATACCGGTCAAGCTTACAAGCAAGGACGAGCTTCGGTCGAAGGAGAAGGATGGTCTCGCCATGTCCGAAGCCTTTGACAGCGATGGACAGTGACAAGTAGATGGCAGCGGTAAACAGCACTGGCGCCTCGTCGTCAGCAAAGCTACAGTTACCTATTTGTTGAAAAGGGATTTGGGGTAGGTGGTGGTTCACACTGATGTATCTCAACTCACGACGACGATCAAAAAGTATTGGGCGACAAAAGAGCCAACGACAAACGGCCGTTTGTGCGATGCTATACGAGCAGCATAACCACCCATCTCCATCAGCTGCTCGTCAGCCACGATACGATGGTCTTGGGTATTCTCTCTGTCCCTCTCCACATCCTACTGTGCGACCTGATTCCACGAATATGGAAGCTGCTCAACCCGAATGCGGTAGCGGAAGGGGAGGGCAGGGAGGTGTAGGATGGACGTACCGACCCAACAGCAATGAGAATATGAAACGTCCTAAATGCTCCTCCACGCTTCCTAAAGATGTACCAAAGATTCAAGAGCAGAACCAAGGCAGAAGTCACGACGCCCGTTACGGCCAATCCGAGTGAAGGGACATAGCCGTAGATGATGATTCCTGCTTCACCATCCTTCGGGTTTGGGTTGATCGGTCCGCGATAAGTCCCACTCATCGCAAGGCTGTTGAGAACAGAGATCGAGAGCGAGGTTGAGCTGGACAGGCGGAAAATGTAGAGTACTCCTAGATCGAGGTCGGATGAAGAAAAAGATCGTAGATGAGATTCACATGTCAAAGGTAGGTCGAACGAAGTGTTGAATAGCTTGGCGATGGGCGGTCCAAATAATCACGACTGCTGTCAACAAAACGTCATTATGTGGCTTCAGCCTAAACGTCTGTCTACTCGCATCCGCACAACACGGCCCACAGCATCTATCTGTTCATGCTTCTAGCAATAGCAGTGCTGTATGCCAGGCAGGCAAGCAAGCAGCTGATGCATGGGTCGACCAATGTCAGCTACAGTACAGCTATCACTTGGAAGCAATTGAAGTCCGTCTCGTCGACCCAGCCCTCGAAGGCGGCCTACTCCTCGTCGGCTTGGCTCTGACCAACCTCCTCTCGAAAATCTCCACCACCTTTGCCAGGTCTCTCGGACGAACACCGACCACCTCGCTCGCCGAGTCGATGACTACTTGATAGTCATATGGCAACGTACCCGTCAAGTCGGTCGCATCGTACGATCTGACTTTTTCGCCCGGTTCAAGGGGAAGGTCCCGGTTGGCAATGTTGATGGGGACGGTCGACGTGGTGATCGGTTGTGGAGAGGCGTGGTATGCTTCCCAATTGGCCGAGTGTGTCGTTGTGGGTGGTGCGTTGCGTGGTGGGAGAAGCGGGAAGACCTCGTCGGTACGCAGAGCTGGGCGATCCTTGAGCAATACACCTTCTGCGCGTGCGAGAAAGTGGTCTATCTCAGTGTCATCCATCTTCCCGATATGACTGGAAAGTCAGCCGAGTGCGGGGAAATTGTTACATACAGCTCGTTAAGATTCGCCCGATCTCCCAAGAACGATCCAGCTTCCAGCCTATCTTCCAGCTCGTCCAACCATCGTTCCCCTTGCGGCAGACCTATCGCAGGATCCGTCTTTGATATCGCATGTCTACAGTGAGTACCACTTCGACTTTTATAGCTCACCTTGGCCGACCATCCAGACCATACGTCAACTTCATCAAGACCACCCAAGCAGCCACCACGGATAGTTCGGGCAGCCAAACATCGTCATTCCTCGTTGTCCGCTTGTACGTCTCCACCTCGGCCTGCTGATCCCCATTCGAGGCCTGGTTCTTACGCCGCCTGGTCCGCGTGACAACTCGACTATCGTCCAGCGCAACATTGACATCGATCAACGCCATCATCCGAAACACTTGAGCATAGGTCGTAGGTGTACCACCCAGGAGGGAGACAACGCGCCAAGCCAGAGGTGGAAGGTTGATCTCCGGGATGATGACGCCAAACGGGGTCGATATGTATCGTACGAGCTCTTGGCATTGCTGATGGAGGAAGAAGGGCGACGGAGCGCTCTATATCTAGTCAGCGGGAAGGGTTGCGCCGAGTATGAGCAACGTACAGTTGGACAGAGGGCTATCAAGACGTCGTGGTTGATACGCTTCCTCATGTTCTCCGGCAACAAGGTCGATCTGCCAAAGTCGATGTATGGTATTCCGTTCGTGTTGATTAGACTGGAATTCAGCTCTGCACATCATGATGGGGCGAGCGAGCTGACGTTTCGAGCTCTACATGGAGAAAAGGGTACCGGACCACCCATAATGCCGTGCTGAGGCAAACGACCGTACTCGACGCCCTCAATCTCACTTTCCTCTTTCCCTTCTTCTTTCCCTTCAAATCCCCGTCCGACTCCCCCTCCTCCTTGTCATCCTCTGAGAGTCGCTCTATATCCTCCAAGAGGTCGGAATCGACATCGCCCGACTCGCTCCCTGAAGATCCCGTATCGTCTTTTTGATCCTCCTTTGTATCAATGGGCGTGTCGTCGGGAGGAGGCAATGAAGACGGTTCCTCTCCGGATGCAGAGGTCGGTCGAGGAGGAAGATCGGCTCGAGAGAGTTGGTATGCCCATAGGTCCCGTACGATGCCCTGCCCTTCAGCTTTTGTACCCACTCAGGCGTAGAAAGGAGGCAGCTCACTTCGTATATGTCGGGCAGTGCCCAAAGCTTCTGCAGAGCTTGCGCTTGGGCTCGTAGCATCACCTGCAAAGCTTGCACCTTGAGCCAAGCCGCGTCTGGTCCATGGTAAACTATCCATTAGCCTCTGTCGTTCAACGCACAACTCACAATCCGGATTGGCAAAGCCCAGGCTTCTCTTGCTCGGTCCTCTGTTCTTCCTAGACTTATCCACTCGCCGCTGTAGCGTCGTCATCCCAGGCTCCAAGACCAGATTCTCCGACCGAAAGTCCTGATGATGAGCCAGGTTATTCCTATCGACTTTGCGGAGGATAGCACTGCCGACTCACTTGAAAGACATGGCCATCTTCGCATACCGCATTACCCGTTACACCGTCTCTCCTCCACTTTCTCGATCCACAGACCGGACAAGGCTTCGGCATGGCCGTCTAGATCATGAAGAAAAGAGCAATACCAAGGCCGCCCATTGCTGGGTGGACGAGAAGAGTGGAGGGGGACATGATTGGGATAAACAGTAACAACAAAAACAAACAATTAACATGTCTCTCAGCACGTGAGCGGGTGGCAACATCTCCCACCTTGGTGATGAGCGGCGATGACCGATGATACCCCGTCTTGCTCTTCAAGATTTCAAGATTTCAAGACGACCGACTTCTGGTCGACTGTATTGACTTGACACCATCCACCTCATCCACCTCATCCAACATGGCCAAGATCAAGAGAAGAGGCGAATCCGGAGCGTACGTCTACCTCGTTCCTAGTAGGAGGCGGAGCTGACTCGTAGGGCGAAGAACTATATCACCCGTAACCAGGCTATCAAAAAGCTTCAAATCTCCCTGTCCGACTTCCGTCGACTGTGTATCCTCAAAGGTCAGTCGCACCACCCCTTTCCTCATATGATGAGCTCTTACTGACATCTCAGGAATTTACCCTCGTGAACCCCTCAACAAGAAAAAGGCGAACAAGGGTTCTTCTGCGCCGGCTTCGTTTTACTTTCACAAAGACATTCAATACCTGCTACACGAACCCCTCCTCGTCAAATTCCGAGAACACAAGGCGTTTGCGAAGAAGCTTTCTCGAGCGCTGGGTCGACAAGAATGGGGTTTGGCAAAGAACTTGGAGGACGCAAAGCCTATTGCTAGGCTGGACCATCTCGTCAAGGAGAGGTGAGTCTTACACACCCATTCTACCAGTCTTCTGATTTGCGGCTGATCATGCAGGTATCCCACGTTTACGCTGGCGCTGCAGGATCTGCAAGATCCCATCAACCTCGTTCACCTCTTTTCGACACTGCCGACCAACCCTATACCCGGCAAGACGCTCGTCCCATCCGAGATTATATCTGAATGTGGTCGACTCATTGCCGAGTGGAAGGTGAGTCTTTTCTTCTTCTTCTCATCCCTCGAAGTACATACTGACTCGTCAGTTGTGGGCCATCAAGACGCACGCTCTGCGCAAAGTCTTCCTCGGCGTAAAAGGAGTCTACTACGAGATCGACGCTCCAGGACAAGGAGGCGACGCCGTCAATGTCCGCTGGTTGGAAGGATACGAATTCCAGCAATACGTCCCTCACGATGTCGATTTCCGAATCCTTCTTACCTTCCTCGAGCTTTACCGAACACTCATGGGCTTTGTCATGTACAAGCTGTACACCGAGGAAAACCTCGTCTACCCCCCTCCTATGGACAAGGAGCTAGACGAGAATGGAGGAACGGTCGGAGCGCTCAAGCTTGTTGAGAGAAAGGAAGCGGGAGATGGATTGGCCGCGGCGTCCAAGGTGTCGAAAAAGGAGGTCAAGCGTGCGATCAAGGGAATCTCTTCGAGTACCCACCCTGGAGCCGATGTGCAGATGGATGAAGACGAAGAGGACGAGTCGACGCCCGATGTGGAGGAAGACTTTGTCGAACGACCCGCTCACGGACCCAACGAGGATGTCGCTACTGCACCGCTCACCACCTACTCGTCCATCGTCGCCACGACTCAACCTTCTTCCAGCACATCCGCCAATCTCCTCTTCGCCCCTTATACATTCTACCTCTCCCGAGAGACCTCGTCAAAGACGTGGGAGTTTGTCGCTCGAGCCATGGGAGGAAAAGTCATCACCTCGCTCACTGCTCCTTCGCTCGACTCTACCCCGTTGGCCGACTCGATCACGCACGTCATCATCGACCGACCGATGACGCCCGAACGGATGCGAGAGATGCAAGGTGGACGCAAATGGGTTTGGGTCCAACCTCAATGGATGGCCGATTGCGTCAACAGGGGGAAGATCATCTCGGCGCAAGATTACGCGCCGGGCAAGATGTTGCCTCCTCATTTGAGTCCTTGGGAAGGAGATGGAGAACCAAGTCGACCTTGGTTGGAGGAGAATGGAGATGCTGCCGCTCTCGTCGCTGCCGAGAGCGACGAGGAGGATGCTCAAGTGGAGGACCATGACGAGAGTAGCGATGACGACGAGGAAGAAGAACAGATGGAAGAAGAAGAGGCCGCTCGACCGGCACTGTTGGCTGCTGCGCAAAACCCCTCCGACCCGACTTTGCTGCACGCTGCAGAGCTCGAGGCGGAACGAAAAGGTATCCCTCATGCGGCGTTCACGACACAGCTCAAGACGGCTACCAAGGCTCAGGTCAAATCTGGCAAGATGGTCTCAAAGGGCGGAAAGGAGGACAAGGAGGAGGATCTGCGAAAGATCATGATGACCAACAAAAAGGCCAAGCTGTACGAGAGAATGAAGCACTCCAACCGAGAGAAGGCTGCCGAGGTGAGTCCAGGTTCTTTGTTTGCGAAAACGTGTGCTGACAATACAGGACGAGAAGCTCGAGACAAAGCGAAAGGCCATCGAGAAGAGGAAGAAGAAGGAGCTCAAGGGGAGATAGATATTCCCTCGTGCTGGTATCTCCATCGCTCCATTGCCATTGCCATGATCCGTTGCATATACCCCGTCTGTGTTTTCCCTCTGTATGCATCACCTGCTAGATCTGTACCGATCGACCGGCCATTGCAAGCCATTGCTCAAGCATACTGCAGCTCCAGAACTTAAGTGAGAACTGATGCATTCTTTACGTATGACCCAAGCCGATGCGAGTAGAAACGAGAGACGACAAGATGGGAAAGTGGGAAAGGATTATTGCTACTCGTACAAAGTGTGAAGGAGATTAGGCGAACTGGGATACAGATCGCAGCGAGATGATGATGTGCCGTATTATAGTAGTCGGCGATGGTGGAAAGGGGTGATGGCGAGGTGAGGGTGGTAGATGGTGGTGATGCATCGCGCGATGTAGCGAGCAGGCGAAGGTCGAACGAAAAGTCGAGGGAGAGCGAAGAAGCGAGGCGAGATCGGGGCGAGAAGGAGATGACCCATTGTCCTTATCGAAACAGAGGGGAAGGCAGACCGATCGACCAAGCAGGCGGTTGCTTACTTGCTCCATGGCCACCATCCCGCCTTCTTCGCTGGCGGAGCCGGGTTGTACTCTCTCTGCATCTCTTGCAAGAGCACCTCGAACGCCCGGCCGACGTTCTTGTTGTCCTTGGCGGACGACTCGATGTAAGCTGCCGAAAGCTTCTTCGACAGCGTCTCTCCCTCGGCCTTGCTCACCGCCCTGATTCGTCAGCTCAGGCGATAAAGAAGGGGGAAGAGTCGACTCACCTCTCTCCAGCAAGATCAACCTTCTGTGCCACAATGACACAGGGCACCCTCTCCAACCCGGCAAAGTCGAGGATCTTGTCGTGCACAGTCTGGATCATCTCGAAAGACTGGCGCGACGTGATCGAGTAGACGAGCATATAACCATGCACGCCTACTGCGTACTTGGAGGGGAAGAGAGTGTACTCGTCCTAAAAGTCAGCTCTCAACCCATGATAGAAGGCGATCTGGACTCACCTGCCCTGCCGAGTCGATGATCTCGCAGTCGTACTCCATCCCATTGTACGACACCGACTTGTGCGATGTCGCCTCAATGGTCGGGAAGTACGACTCATTGTAGGTGGGGGGCGCGATGTATTGTTGAGTGAGGGAGGTTTTCCCTAGTCCGTCAGCGACATCTTCCAATCGACACCGGTGGTGACTCACCAACACTCGGCGACCCGAGGATGACCACCTTCCTCTTCAACGTCCCAGCGGATGAGGACATGTTGGCGAGCGGGGTGGGTATTGTTCCGAGGAGGAACAAGTGAGGAGGGATGGGCGAAGGAGGGCGAGAGTGTGGTGGTGATGTGGATCTCGAGTTGCGCCGATGCGCTTTGAGCTCGAGGTAGGGGCGAGGGGAGGGTGTCGATCTATATGTGGAAGAATGTGAAGCGGAGCGTACGATGGAGACCGATCGAGAGCGTTTAGGCGTATGATGAAGAGGAAATGCCCAAGGATCGTCGAGAGGTAGACAGACCGGATAACAATAAGGCGGATAGACGTCGGTGGGTGTCGTAGGCGTAGATGCAGGGAGGATGGAAGGAGGTTGGCAAGTATGAGCGAATGGGTCGAGTCGAGGTGTATAGAGAGGAGGTAGCGTGGGTAAGATGGCGAGGCGAGTCGAGGTCATTCGGGAGGCAAGTAGATTTATCGAGAGGCGGGTAAAGGTTTAGATGGTCGAGATTGGGATAAGTCGGGGGAGGGAAACAAGTGTCAGCGTCTCTGCTCCCGACTCTAGGTTTAAGATGGAGAGATGAGAGAGAGGGTTGATGGTCGGCCTAGAGATCGCTGTGGAAAGGTATCACGAGGAGGCGAGGGTCTCCCGGATCCCAGCGGTGGTGTTGTTTTATTGACAACAACAACAACAACAGCAAGACCGATCGATCGAAGGGGGAAAAGGCGAATGACCAAGACAAAGGCAGCACCGGCTCGAGGAAGAAAGGAGGTGGAAAATGGAGGTAGATGGGTGGCCTGAGGAGAATCGACCATGGGATTGAAGGTGGAGCTAGGTGACTCGACCTCATCCTCCCCATCGCCTTATAGGATCGACGAGAAAGCCCAGGTAGATGACGCCGACTGCACCGCCGCCGACGAGCCGACGCACACACCGAACAACACCTCCATAGCAACCTCGTGTAGAGCAAGTCGCTGTCACACGAGGCCCACCACACACCTCGAAGAGAATAGACCGAAGCAAAGGATGTGGGAGATGGAGTGGAACGATGAAACGAGTGTGGGTGAGATGTAAAGGACCGGTAGGATCGGCCGTCCAAGGACAAGCTGGGGTAGACGATCGGGGTGGGATCCGTGCAGGGGTACCCCGCGCAAGTCGACGACCCGGGCAAGGAGGAAAGGGAGGACAAAGACGGGGGATGCTTCTCTCGCAAAGGATAGGCGCTCCGCGACAGGCCAAACGGCGAAAAAACCGAAGCCGACGAAGAAGGAAATCGGGGTAGAGACAGCGCAAAAGGGAGGTGTGGGTGTAAGAAGCGGGAGACAGTGACTCACCGGTCTCAACGGACGATCGAGAGGAGACGACAGGAGGGAGAGGATGTGTGGGAGAGTCGAGACGGTGGGTCGGCTGAGGTGAGCCGAGGTGGAGTGAGGTTGAACTCGGGAGACTAGTAGTACTGCTCCATGAGCCATCTCGCTTCTCGTGACATTCTGGTAGAGTAGACGCACCTTGATCAACTAGCTATACTACCCAGGTATTGGGTTAGAGCGATGTGGTCGAGCGAGCGGTTTGGTGATCGTGTAGAGTTGGTCGGGTGGGTGCAGATAGCGTGTCAAACGACACGAAGGTAATCGAATACGTCAGGCGGAATGAACTGGGGGAGTCGTCAGCCTACTACTCATCTCGCATCGGGTCTACCACCAAGTCACGCCGGGTCGGACCTTGAGGGGGGGGATGCAAAACTCACCTCGACGCGTAGAACGTATAGCTATCCTCTTTCCAACTTCAGTCAAGGTGGATGTGAAGAAGTGAGAGAAGTCTATGGTCGAACGAGGATTGATTCAAGTGTCGGGAGGCAGTGGTACGGAGTTTGACAGATTCGAGCTAGCGAAGCCAACTTTGCTGGCGTGTCAACCCTGAGTCCACCATGTGCTCGACTGCCCGTCTCTCGCAGCTGGAAGAGTGGGAGAGGATATGGGTACGCTAATTGCGAAGGATCGGTGGTCTTTTTCGAATCGACAGAGTGGTGAGAGAGGAGGACGAGGAGGAGGAAAGCAGCTCACCCGTTTGATTGGCGATAGATCTGGCGGGGAGTATGGGGGAATGGGAAATTAAACAATCCAACACTTCGGGTGCAGCAAGGCTGGCTATCCGAGACGAAGCTAGTCGTCGATATCTATCGGTACAAAGAGAAGAAGGATGCTTCTGGTTGTACAACAGATATATGGTGAGCAGAGAAGAAGAGGTTGTGGTTGTTGGTCGAGTTGATGGGATAGAACGTAGATGGGGAATTTCTCGATGCGTCTAGGTGTAGTTATATTAGATAAGGCCTCTATGCTTTTGATCGCCACTCTTCCCCGGTCGCCTCTGCCCCTCTCACCCCTCCAAGTTCGCATGACCCCTGATGCCCGGGTGTTTCTTCAGATCAACAGGAGGAGCGGTGCCTCTTGATCGATGCATGGACCCCTCGACCCCAAAGGTGTGCAGAGGATTCGGAGGGATTGCTCGGTATAAGTTAACCTAACCTATAAATTACAAGCGACAAGAAGCTCTTCCTCCAGCTTAATCGTTCACCTCCGGGACATCGTTGGATTGGATTTCGCACAGATAGACGACACTCCAGCCTCGTCCCATCGCTCACTCATCGCTCGCTACTCGTACCCGCAGAGACTCGAAACAACCCAACGAGCCCAAAGGAGGACAGACAAATTGCTTGCCCGGCCTAGGTACCCGCTCCCGACATTCCCTCTATCGCAAACACCATATGGACATGATTCATTGCATATCGTCATGGAGTAGGAGGGACGTCTCGGTGTGAGTAGAGTACAATCTCAATGTCTAGAGTCGAGCATGAAGGAATCGGCATGTATGAGGCGTATCGAGGCGTATCGAGGCGTATCGAGGCATATCGAGGCGTGCTAGTGTGATTCTGCTCATCAACAAAGGTCGCCCCTACGCCAATACGCTCACCTGCTGAGACTGTACGGATTTACCACAAAGGCGACCATGAATCGACCGGTCGTTGCTTTCGAGGCGTGGTAAAGCCGACCGAGTGGTGCGAGACTTCCTCGACTAGACCTGGAAGGTCCCCCTTACTTTCTGATTCCAGCTTCGGCTCGATTTTGGCAGAGACTAAGGTCAGCCTTGGCCAACAATCTCCACGTACCTTCTTGGTCCTCAACAGTGCAGTGATCAGTCGTTTTCGACCCTTCCTCCTTGGGCAGAACGACAGTCCCATCCGCACGCAACTCGATATTCGACTGGAACTGGAGCGAGGAATGAGCTTGCACTTGTCGATACAGAAGAGTAGTGAGCTGGATGTTACGTTGTTGGAGCATTCGGATGGTTGAGCTGTGCGATTGGACGGTCGTTTGGAGGGAAAGGATGAATTGGTCTGCGCCATGTCGGATCGCTTTTCGTTCTCTGGCTTCGACAGAGCGGTATTCTCGCTGATCGTCAGCATCATACGCAATTTGGGGGAGACTGCAAGTGGGAAAAGATGGGTGCTGTTCGGAAAGAGAAAGGAAGAGGAGGAAAAAGGTGGATGGACGACGAGGAAGGATGATCGAGCCGGGTAAGTGACAGAGAGGAGCGACCAGGTAAGAGGGTTGCTCACTAGTGCAGTATCGTACGCCAGTCCGTCAGACTGTGCCTGCACCAACATCGCCTCCAGCTTCTTCACCTCGACTTCCTTCTCTTCCACCTTCCTCTCGCTCTCCAACAAATCCAATCTCAATTGTTGCAGCTCTTTTTCGTCTTTCTCGATAATCCCGTTGTCGAAAGGGC
>JALPCD010000095.1:0-25724 GCA_026538415.1 Cryptococcus sp. GC_Crypt_1 | reverse complement strand
GGTTGTTGAGCGGAAACAGGAGGTTGGGAAGGCTGAGAAGGCTGCTGTTGCTGTGAAATGGGCTGCTGTTGTTGTGATACGTTGTTCCCCATCCCAGCGCCGTTGTGCCCCTGTCCATATCCCGGCTGCTGCTGAACCGCCTGTTGCTGCCTAATCGCCTGCTGCACCATCTGCTCCACGTCCGTACTACTGCCCGAAGCCGCTCCATTGCCAGCGCCCCCTGCAGACATCGCTCCACTCGCACTGCCTACTCCAGCTCCATTGCCTGAGCTCGCACTCGCACTCGCGACCCCCTCTGGCATGCCTTGGTCTGCCTGGGCCGCTTGTTGAGCTGCGTTTCGCAACTGCGCCTGTTGTTGCTGAAGCATGACCATCTGCTTGAACTGCTGCAATGCCGGATTGGACAGATCGAGCTGACCATTCTTCGCGGCATTCATGATATTCTGCAGGACCGTTTGATCGATTTGCGGTTTGCCGTTGGGTCCGAGCGGGAGTTGTGACGCCGTGTTGGATGCAGGGTTCGAGTTGGCGTTGGCGATGCGTTGAGCTTGGGTGTAGATGGCTCGAAGCGCTTGTTGTTGGAGGAGGAGCTGGTTTTTGTTGGCGTCTGCCGTCTGGAGCGTGGCCGAGGCGGAAGGGGTATCGGTAGTGACAGGTGGAGAGGATGTTGCTGCACATCAGCATTGGTTTCGGATGCTTCACAAAGGTGTGAGGAAACGTACGTCGATCGAGGCCAAAGCCGGCAAGGCGGATCTGGAACTCTTGAGGCAGGGCGAACCATACTTCGTCCGCTTCGGCTTCCCCAGTCTTATAGTCAGCTTCTTCTCCTCTTCATCATCATCGCCGAGGCGAGGGAGACATCTGGCGGAACGTACATGGTTGACGAGCTGTGCAAGGGGACTAATCTGCGCAGAGTCTCCAGATCCCGATCCGGCCCTGACTAAAGAAGAACACTTAATCCCGGCCTCCTTGGCCTTCTCCTTCAGGCCATCCCACGTCGATCCATTCCAGCTCGGGCTCATGCCATACGGGTCGAGCTGCTCTTGGCTTTGTGTTACGGAGCCAGAGATGATTATGAGATTACGATTGGCAGCCTGGTCGGTCGAGATAAAGGGAGAAGTATGGAGATCGTTGAGGATGGGTAGGCCGGATGATGGGGTGAGATCTTTCCAGGACGATGGAGGAGTCGAGCGCGATGCCGAGTATGTCGGCGATTCGAACAGCTGTCTGTCAGGGATGGATCTGGAGATAGGTAATCTTGGGCTCACCTCGATCCCGGCTATGATCCCATTCAAGAGATAATTCACCTCCGCCTTTTGATCCTTTTCCTCCTTGATTGCATCATCGCCAAACCCAGGCCACGATACATCATGCACCAGTCCCGATCCGTCTCTAGGAAACTTGGCCGCAAGTCGAGGCAGAGAGGTCAAAAAGCCGGACGCAGAGGAGAAGCCTTGAGTGTAGGTTTGTTTTCGTGTGCAAATGGTCGAAGGGGAAGCGGTGACAATTAATCCGAAGCGCAACTACACCGTCAGAACCGTCGTCCACGACAGAGAATGAACATATCGCAGCTCACAGAATCTTTCGAGGGGTATTTCTCCATGAGCCGTTGCACAAGCTTGTGAATTACCCCGTCTGCCTCGATAAGCTTGACATAGCTCTCTTTGGGGAGAGTCGCAGAGTCGAAGACAAAGGTGTTGAAATGATAGGGTTTTCGGATCGATGTGGAGCTCGAAGCTTCTGGTTGATCTGTCGACATGTCGAGATGAGCCGATGTCGACCGTTTGTCGATGGGTAGAGATGTTTTATAGATTATGTAGGTCGGAAATGGAGTGGTGAGATATGATCATTATTGAAGCCTTGGCTTGCATCTTGCCATTCTTGCGAGATGGGTTCGGCTGAAACGGTGGAGGCCCGCGTTCACCTCTGTCATGACTGTCGAGATGACTACTCGGTACACGGTATATACATCCTTTGTACGTATCACTACGACATCCCATACGTCTCGACTCACCTTTGGAGGGCGATGGCAGTAAACAAAAGACCAGTATAGACCCAACGGCGAAGAATACGCGCCAGAAATCGACGACAAGGGGGAAATCGAGGCGAATCTGTCAATATGGGTATGTTGTGACTCGTTCCCGTCAGTTAGTCGAGCTGATCAAGGCAGAACCAACGATACTCAGAGGTATGTCGACCCCCTGTCTATGTTTTCAGATGCTAACAACATCCTACAGGTCTCAATGACAAGCTGTAGGTCTGCGCCCATCGCCCTGGTAGAAGGGCGCTGATGGATTTAGCTATGACCGCCGAAAGGCTGCAGCTGTCGAGCTGGAGAAGTGAGTGTACTTCAGCTTCACCTTCTACCGTGAGTCAGATAGATCATGAGCTGATTCTCAGGCTGGTGCTGTCATCTGATATGGCCCGTATAACCCAGATCATCGACCAGCTATGCGGAATGTTCACCTCGACCACAACCGCCCTTCACTCGAGAAACGGAGGTAAGTGTCTCGCACATCCTTCTCTCCGCCCTGTCTTCCTTCTTGATCTCAATTGAGGTACTCGGAAATTACCGTATGTATGGTGCTGATGAGCAGGTCTGATCGGATTAGCAGCCACAGCTATAGCTCTTGGACAAGACTTCTCGCCATTCTTGGGCACCATCATTCCTCCCATATTATCTTGCTTCCAAGATCCCGAAAGTCGGTTGCGGTACCATGCCTGCGAGTCTCTGTACAACATGTGAGCTAATCGTTTCTATTCCTTCGCAATGCTAGCTGACGGTCAGTGCCAAAGTCAGCAAAGGCGAGATCTTAGTCCATTTCAACGAGATATTCGATGCCCTCAGCAAGGTGAGCACCCCTCTTGCAACATACGCACGGCACTGATCATAGCTCTCCTCCGACTCTGAAGCATCAGTCAAGAACGGTGCAGAGCTTCTCGACCGCCTCATGAAAGACATTGTCGCCGAAGCCGCTCCCAACTATATTTCCGTTTATCCCGCCAATACAACGACCAACTTACCCTCGAAAGAAGGCACATTCGGCGGGGAAGCAGATAAAGAGGATGGCGAGACGATAGAAGAAGACAAGAGGGCTTTCTCCCTGGCGAGGTTTATTCCCTTGTTGTCGGAGAGGGTGTACGTCATCTCGCCATATACGAGGATGCACCTCGTCTCTTGGTTGATGGTGCTCGACTCGGTGCCCGACCTCGAGCTGGTCGCTTGGCTCCCAGAGTTTCTCGATGGGCTATTGTAAGTCATGCTGCTCTCGGACGACTCTAGTTGACAACACAGGAAATACCTGGCCGATCAGAACGTAGACGTGAGGCTGGCGACAGAGAATGTCTTGGCGGAGTTCTTGAGGGAGATCAAGTACATTGCCACGGTACAGGAGAAGCATGCCGAAGCGGATCGACATCGGCGAGAATTTCGAGCTCTGCGACGAAAAAGTAGCAAGAACACCATGGAGTCTATTGCAACCGATACCGATTCAGCGATAGTCGAAGAAGAGGAGGACGACGTCGAGACGCCCACTGAGGCAGCACCGATGGGCCAACAGGATGGAGCGGAGGATAACGAGTGGGAAGGGGAGGGATCTGGAGCTTGGGTACCGGGTCAAGGGGTATTCGTGGATCATGCGGCGATCATGGATATCATCATTCAGCATTTATCGTATCCTGGTCAGTCCTTCGCAAGACGTGGCGTGCAGAGCTGATATGTAGATGAGCTGGTGCAGTCTACGGCGATGGAGTGGATTTTGACCTTCTTGGAATTTGCGCAAAATACTGTGATAGCCTTCACACCTAGAATCGTACCGGCCGTCCTCCCCAACCTAGCGTCCCAACAGTGAGCCCGTCGGTTCGAGATCGAGCTAACGTGCAGTCGCCATATCAAGCTCGCCGCTCATGAAACGAACGGAAACCTATACCGAGTCATCCAATCCCTCCCTCTCCAAGTTCAACAACCTGCTACCGCTGCAGCGTCGACCGCGATTGCCACTCAACCATCGACCGCTGGCGCTATCCCACCTCCCACCGCATCCGGCCTCGCATCCCTCGCTGGCTCGCCTCCCGCATCATTCAACGCGTCTACGCCTATCGTCCCTCCCTCTACTATACGCAAAGATTTCGCTTCGCTCGATCTGAACGATACTTCATCGTCCAAAATCGCCGTCACCGATCCCCTTGACATTTCGACCGTCACTTCTCCGCCACACTCGTCTAAACCCTCTACATCGTCCGGCACCGGTGTCATCCCTTCTCTTTCCGCCAGTAACGTTGCTACGCTCAAGACGAAGCCTTCTCAGCCTGTCGCCATTTCAGAACCGGTTACTCCGATACATACCGAATTTCCGACATCTTCCAAAACCCGTTCGAGACCTGCTTCACCTGGATCTCAACCTGGACCGATGAGTCCTGGAGCAGAGACAGCAGGGGATGATGATCCGTTCGACGTGAGGGAGACTGTCAATGTCTTGACACTGCAGTTTTTGAGCGATCATGCGGAGACGAGGATCGCTGCGTTGGAATGGCTGTTGATGCTGCATCTGAAGGCGCCGACAAAGGTGAGCTGCCAGGAGTACCTCGTCGTACCTTAGCTGACATGTCCAGATTCTCTCTCGAGACAGCGGAACCTTCCCTGCTTTGCTGAAGACCCTTTCCGATCCGTCTGAAGATGTGTGTCAATTAACCTTCTTGCTTGGCAAAGAGCTGACAAGTAGGTGGTCAAGCATGACTTACAGCTCTTGGCCCAGATATCCGCTTCCTCTGAAGACTTCTACTTTACCAGTTTTATGAAAAACGTCCTGGAGCTCTTCTCGACCGACCGGCGCCTGCTGGAAACGCGAGGGAGCTTGATCATCCGCCAACTCTGCCTTCACCTCAATGCGGAGAGGATCTTCAGGACTATCGCGGAGGTATTGGAGAAGGATGACGATCTGGAATTTGCGAGCATGATGGTGGTCAAGCTGAACATGATCTTGATCACCTCACCCGAGCTCGCCGATTTTAGAAGGAGGCTGAAGCATCTTGATTCGAAGGTGAGCCTTGAGCATTTCGACACAGGGGAGTCGCTCATGATGTAGGATGGGCAGATGCTCTTTTCTTCGCTGTACCGCTCATGGTGCCACAATGCCGTTGCGGTCTTTGCGCTCTGCCTTTTGGCACAAGCATACGAGCATGCTTCGAACCTCTTGCAAATCTTGTGAGTCCGCCGGCGAGCCCCATCGCTCGTCGAAGCTGATAAGCAGCGCCGAGTTGGAATTGACTGTATCGCTCTTGGTACAGATCGACAAGCTGGTCATGCTCATTGAGAGTCCGGTCTTCACCAGTGAGCTCACAAAAGCGGGGCTCAAGTAGCTGACGAGCTAGATCTACGACTGCAATTGCTAGAGCCCGACAAATATCCATATCTACCGAAATGTCTGTACGGCCTGCTCATGATCCTACCGCAAAGCTCGGCCTTTGTATCGCTTCGGGCAAGACTCTCGGTCGTCTATTCGTCGGGATATGTCCCTCAGCAAACCAAGCCGTAAGCCGAACCCCCCCATAAAGGAATCAAGCTGATGGTACAGAGCGCCATCCTTCTCCGCAGCAGCTGGGACGACGAGATCGAAATTGACCAACAAGGAAGAGATCAAATGGCAAGAACTATTATCCCGTGAGCTACAAGGTACCCGAGTGCTGTAAGCTGACCTGCAGACTTCCGATCGGTTCAAGCAAGACACGAGAAGGCTCGCCGACAACTACACTCGGGCGATCTCGGCTCAAACTCGTCTATCCACTTCTCTTCCCCTTCTCAGACCTTCAACTCGGCTCCATCGACCGCTGGCGTTCCAGGATCGTCTCAGCTATCCAAGACGGGGACGTTGAAGAAAAAGTCGGGCAGTATAGGCGGAACGGGATCTCGGATGTCGCCTTTGAACCCAAAGCGAGGATCGATGGGTGGAGCAACGGGATCAGGAATGGGACAGGGGGTGATATCTCCCGGAGTGAGTATAGGAGGCGCGGTGGCTAGTATGAATGGGCAGCATGGGCTGGGAGGAATACGGTCGGTGAGTCCGACGGCTGGAGGTGGGAGAAGGAGGATATTAGGCGGGATACGGAAGGCTACGGGTCATGGATCGGGCAGCTGAGCTTCATATCACGCTATGGATCTCGATTTTTAGAGTCTATCTACGCCGAGCTGTCTGAATCTGGCTTGAAGTCGGTATCGTCCCTTTATCCTGGCCCTGCTCTTGAGGTTGCGTGAGTATCGGTCTGGAGTTGTCGAGACGAGTCGCCTACAGAAACCGTTTCCGCCTGACTAGCCTGGGTATTCTTGGTCGTTGCAATATTCGTTTCTCCTGACCGGATAGACGAAGATCGTCGACTTCCGTTCATAAGAGGGTCCGACGAAGCTGTGCATGTCTCCGGGTTCGTAATATCTGTTCGTCGAGTCTCCGGCGCTGAGTTGTCATCTCCACTCGGCTCAATCTCTCCTTGATCTACCTATCAGCACTTCTCATCATCTGGCGCCAAGAGGCATGATCTGAGGCAGGGTTTGCAACATACACTCCCTTTCTAGAGGGATCCGCACTGCAGCTGCGATACCGTATCCATCACCGTTCTCCTATAGCCCCGTCAGAACGAGCCAGGCTAGATAGAGGGAACGAAGATAAAGTTCGTACCTCGGAGTTCTCCTTGGCAGCCTGGATGATCCGACTTGACCTTCGACTGTATGGCATTGTCGTACAGTCTCGGTGACCAGTGTAAGTGTGAACAAATTTGTAGGAACGGTCGCCATCGACCAGCCTTTTCCTCCAATCCGTTCGATTGGCCTGCAAAACAGAGGGTAGCAATATGAAAGGATGTCCTGGGTATGAAACTCGAAGAGGAGTAAGGCTGTCCTTATAGCGATACATGGGGGCATTTACTGATCATGATAATTTCACATAACTAGACCATCAGCTCAGTGCCCCACGATCACGGTCAAGACGGCTCACGTAGCATCCACTTGTTTCACCTGTGGTAAAGCCAATATCACCTTTCTCCTGTATCCCGACCGATCGTTTGTCTGACATGGGTTGCCCTCCAGATACACCGTCTCCAGCTTCTTCAGCGGTGCTAGCTGAGTATCCAATGCCCTCAAGTTGGCTATCTGGTTCCCACTCGCCTGAATGTCAGCCGCTGTTACGGACCCGTATGAATGCTGCTCACCCAAAACTCCTCCAGCTCCGACAAGTGCGAGATGTTCTCAATTTCCTCAATCGTGTTGTTTCCCACATCAAGTGTTCGCAACTTGATCTAGTTGGTCAGTCGAGTCGCAAGAAAACCAAGAGAAGGCGGCTCACATTCTTCTCCAGACCCTCCAGCTTGGTCAACCCGTTGTGCGACAAGTATAGCTCCTCCAATTCTAGCAGATCCTCCAAGCCTTCAATCTTTGTTATCCGGTTCGACTGTATTGACAAGATCTTCAGCTGACTGAAAGAAGACAGATTCTGCAACGTCAGCGGGATTTCAGTCTCCGACTCACCTCCAGCGTTCTGATCTTGTTCTTTCCCAACCATAGCTCATTCAGTAATGTCAAGCTCTCCAGGTTCTCGATCGCCTGTTTGTCAGCGTGCGATATTATATTATCCTTGTACCAACCCTTATCCTGTTCCCACCGAGCTCCAAGCTCGTCAATGTCTCCTTGGCCCACTCTAGACACCCCTCGTCGACCTTGCCAATTTTGTTCTGCACAAAGTAGATGACTTTGACCTTTTTGAGCGAGGGCAACGAAGGGATATGTCGGATATTGTTGAAGGATAGGTCAAGCGATCTACAGCTTTAGCACACCAAATGACACCATTTACACCCAGACGACTTACGTGACGTTGCTGCATCCTGCCAGCTCCTCGTCCTCTACTCTTGATCCCAGCCGATTATCATACAGATCAATCTCCTCCAGACCGTCCAATCCTGCAAACGCTTCAGCTGGTATAGGAGAAGTGATTTCATTTTGTCGCAAGCAGAGTCGTTTGAGATGAGGGTTGAACCGGCCAAAGTCGAGTTGTATCAACTGTGGTGTTTTCAGACGTAAATGTTGAAGCTGAAGATCCTACTACAGTTAGCAACACACTTTGCCGCAATGTTGCGATGGGCTGACCTCTGTATCGGCTGGATACTCTTTGAGGAAGTTAGGATCTGTCTCTGCTCCGCCGTCCTCGCCTCGTCCAGCTCCGTCCTCGTCATCGTCATCCTCGGAATCGGAATTTGGCAAAATAACAACTTCGGTCGGACCAAGTCGCGCTCGAGGTTTGGTGCTTGTCGATGGTTGAGCAGCGACAACGCCGTCTTCTCCATTATCCAAGCTGCTGACCGGCTGCTGATCCTCGATTTCTGGCATGCTCATGGGTGTGAGAGAGAAGGAAGAGTGATGAATGAAAGGAACGAGGTGAGCTCGTCTGACCCACGGAGATGGATGATCATCTTTCAACGTCAAGGCGGACTCGATGGAAATCTCCGCCGCTCTTGACCTTTCGACGTTGAAATCTTGGATCATCATCCAGCACACTTTGAAGTTGCATGTTCAGACAGCTCAGACCTATATCTCTTCTACCCAAGACTCGATACATGTCAGCACCGGCAGCCAAAAGAATGAAGTCGACCAAGGTGAGCTCATGTGTGCTCGTTGAAGATGAAATCGAGCTGAAAGTCAGATCATCGGTACCCACTCGGGGACGTTCCATTGCGACGAGGCGTTGGCAGTGTTCATGCTCCGACAAACAGACGAATTCAAGGACGCAGGTAAGCTCCTTGACCTCCGTTTGCATTGAGCTGACTGTGCAGACGTTGTGAGAACCCGTGACCCAGCCAAGTGTATGTCGGCCAGATCAGCCTTCCTGATCACCCTGCTGATGCTCAGTGGCGCCCTTGGACATTGTGGTCGACGTCGGAGGAGTCTACTCTCCGGAGCAACATCGATACGATCACCATCAGCGAGGATTTGAGGAGGTCTTCGGATCAGGAGGATTCGACAAGATCAAGCTCAGCTCTGCCGGTCTCGTGTACAAGTGAGTTGAACCACCTCTATTTTCAGTACTAGGCTCACGACATACAGGCACTTCGGGAAGCACATTATCGCTCGACGACTAGGCGTATCAGAGGATGACCCCAACGTAGAGTTGTTGTGGTACCAGGTGTACTCTGTGAGCTTGCCCGACCTAAAGTGACGGACAAAGCTGACAGTGCAGGAGCTCATCGAGTCCGTCGACGCGTGTGTGACTCTGCAACCCGGACAAGACTTTTCTGATGTATAGTATCGATAACGGAGTCAACATCTCTTCCTCTGGAACTGCCTATGCTGTGCGATCCGATCTGAGCTCGCGAATCAAGCGAGTCAACCCCAACTGGAACGAGCAGGTTGACGATGCTGGCTACGATGTACGTCTGCGATGTTCACCTTGGAATAATAGCTGATAGCTCCAGGCCAGGTTCGAGACCGCTTCCAAGATCACCGGAGAGGAGTTTCTCAGTCAGGTCGACTACTTTAGCAAGGCATGGCTCCCCGCTCGATCCATCGTAGAGGCCGCTCTTGCCAAACGAACCGAGGTCGACCCCAGCGGAGCTGTCGTTGTTTTTGAACAATCCGCTCCTTGGAAAGATCACCTCTTCTCTCTCGAGCCCACCCTTCCCAAGACTTCTTCAGAGATCTTGTACGTCCTCTACCCGGAGAACGACGCACCCGGTGCGAAATGGCGAATTCAGTGTGTACCGAAGGATACCGACTCGTTTGAGAACAGGAAAAGTCTGCCTGAAGCTTGGAGAGGAGTTCGGGACGAGAAATTGAGCGAGGTGGCGGGGATCAAGGGGTGCACGTTCTGCCACGCGAGTGGATTCACTGGTGGGGCCGATACCTACGAGGGTGTGCTCGAGATGGCTAGAAAGTCCTTGGCTGCCTGATGATGCATTTAGATTATAGGAGACGTACAGAATACGAAAGCAGCATGGCAATAAACAATACAGCACATAATGTGGGAATGATGGCGGCAGTCCGTCTCGAAAATCTCCTTCATCACCTCTTTCCGGTCACGACGAGATATCCTCGCCCGCCATCCCCTCTACTAACCCTCCACCCAGCACTCTCCAACGCATTGGCAACAGCTGGACCAAGCACACCCTTCTGACCAGCAGAATGTCTCCCTACACCCGTCACGACCGTCAACCCCTTGACCGGTACAAAGCCAGTCGCCTTGACCGTGCTCTGCATGGTCACTCCTCCATAGTGCTTCGCCTTTTCCGCTTCGTACCACTTCTGCGCCGACTCGGTCGCTACCGTGACTGCCTCGTGTACCGTCAAGTGGTGCAGATCGATGGTGTTGCCAGACCTGGTCAACTGGTCTCCCACGATCATCCTCGCCGCCTTGAGCTCCCATCCACGAGCCTTTTCGGTCGCTTCTCGAGCTTGCAGAGCGTAATGTCCCGCGACAGCACCGTTCAAAGCCTTGTTGCCGGATATCTTGCTGGTGTAGTGTTTGCCGGCTGCTCGGATGGCGGACTCTCGTTTGGCTCGCTCTGCAAAAGCGTTGCGAAGGTACTCTTCGACCTGTGCAGCAGATTGGGCGGATTGATGGAGAGAGCCGGGTGTAGGGTTTTGTGGCGTCTGACCTCGACTATAAGAAGGTATGCTCGCAGCGAGAGGGTGCAAGACTTTGGCGGGTCGATGTCGAACATGGTCGACAGCTCGCCAATTTTGCGGGTGAATTTGGCGATCCTTCGACCTGGATCGTTGCGGAGATTTCGGCATATAGTCGGGTGTCGAGCCAAAGTTGTCGAAAGCGGTAGGCGATGCAAAGGCAGAAGGAGGAGGCTTTGCTCCGACCACATGCTTCGACTTGGTGACGATGGGCGAATTCTTGTTCATCGGTTTGATGTTGAGTCGGTTCATATTGGCAGCAGCTCGAATGATCGGTTTGACCTCGGTCTCCCCATCTGACGTTGATATGCGCAATCGAGGATCACGAACAGGGATTCCCCACTCCTCGTCGCTCTCGGCCTGCTTCGGTGCTGGTGATCGAGGAGTCGTCTGCTCCCAACCGTCCATCTCCTTCTTCAACTCCTTCTTATTCCAGCCCGTTTCGTCGATCAAATCGTATCGTTCAAACTCGTCATCTCCTGGCCATTCCGAAATCTCGCCAAGTATGTCCATCAAATCCATTACTGTCGCCACGTCGTTGCCCGAGATCCTGACGCATAGCTCGAGATCGTCCTTGAGAGCTCGAGGTTGGGCGCCAGAGAGACTGATACCGTATAAATCCTCGAGTATCGCTCTATTCGCATCGTCCTCGGCGGTGACTTTCGTCGGAAGATTTTTCAGTGCAGCTCGAACAGCGGTATAGGCAGAATGGTAATGTGGCGAGTGAAGATAGGATAAGAAGTAGGTGGTGGGCCGATCCGGCAAAAGCTGGGCGAGAAATGTCGAGAGGGAGCTGACGGTTCCCCAGGCGTTCGAGGATGGTCCAGCTGGTGGTTCTCGTTCCTTCGACCCAGCTCGAGAAGTTGGTCGAGAGGAGGGACGGGAAGAGGGTCGAGAGGAGGAAGGTGTAGGCCGACGTTGAAGCGTATCAACGAGTGGAACCGTCTTGGTCGTTTTCCTTCGAGATGATGATGGCGAAGAAGGAAGTCCAACAGGCGTGGACTTGAGCACTGCTCCTATCTTCTTGGGCGAAGTCTGCTTCCATCCCACCGTACCGTCCGACGAAACGTTGCCAGCTTCCTCTTCTCCCGGCCAATGCCCATCCCTTTCTACTCCTCGGATCAACTCGAGCGACAAGAGATGGTCGATAGCTGCCGGAACGCCAGCTTCAGAGACAAGGGCGTCCTGGAGATCTTTGACGTCACTATCATCAGCTTGATCACCTTGCAAGGGGTATATCTTCCTCACATCGAGGGAAATAATGACTTCAGAAGAGACACATCATCCTCGAAGCCTCCTGCTTCTCCCTCAGAATCGGCGACACCGGTCGACCCAGTCGCATTACTCGCTCTGCTTCCCGAAGCACTCGTAGATCGACTAGGTCGAGAAGAGACAGTAGTCGGAATGGCGAGCTGTGCGCTGGGCAATCCCGTCGACTCGCTAGCGAAAGGTGTTTCCTCGTTCAGAGCCAGTCGCGTGAGCCGGTCATCTGCATCCAGCGCATCGCTGGCTGCCGCATCCGAAGTCGAGGGTTCGCTGGAGGCATCGTTACCGTCCGAGGGGTGTCCGAAACTGTCTTCGGTAGGGAAGTCGGGGTCGGGGACTAGGGTGGCTTCGATGACGCCTAGTTGCGATCGTACCTCGTCTAGGTGGACATCGAGCAAAGGAGAGTAGTCGGAAAGCAGCGCAATGACCAAGGTGCTGTCGACTAATGGGTACTCGAGCTATGTCTAAGCTTGGCTGACGAGATTCGAGATAAGACTCACCGATAGCAGAGCTGTCGCCGAGCCTACATCAAGATGCTCTTCCTCGTCGGTCCCTCCAGACCCGATATCAACGAGCTGTTTCTTCCTCCCCATGGTGAGTTGACAGAGCACAAATGATTGTCAATGACCGTTTAAAACATGGCAGTGATTGGTACTCGAGCTTGACGGACGGCCGATTTGTTGTGATTTGTATGAAGAGAGGGATCCGATGGTCGATGTAGAGAGATGCTCTTGCACTTCTGACTTTTGACGTGACGTCGCCGACCAAGAGCCCTGTCACGTGACTTTTGAGGTGAAATCCAAAGATTTCCGCCGTCGACCGGTTTCAACCTTCAACCTCTACTCTGACTTCTTGACACCGCGCTCGCTACCAGACCACGAGACGACTCGAGAACATAGGACATCCCACTACTCCGGATATCAGTTACACTGGAAGACTCTCCCCCGAAAGCTCGCTACACCATGCCTAGAGCTCCCAGAGTCGTCAAGCAACGGCACGACCCCCTTCACGTCGAGATTGAGCAGGACGACTCGCTCAGACGTTTCGGCAAAGTCAGCAAGGGTAGCAAAAAGAGGCAAGATGGAGACGAGGAAGAGGCTGGACAAGGGGTGAGCTAAGCCAAGCGTAATCGAATACTCCCAAAACTGACCGTGCAGCAAGGTGAGGACGCTCGGATGAGCAAGAAGATTCTGGATCTGGCAAGAGATCAGCAGGAGGAGATTGCTCGAGAGTTGGGAGAAGACCAGTGGGAAGATGAGGAGGACGACGAGAACCAAGGCGAGCCGTACGTCGGCCTCTTGTGTTGCATACCGCGAAGCTAATGGCAGATCGACCAGGCCGAGGCAAGCAGCTATGGACGAGTCGGATGATGAGGAAATTGAGGACGGAAGCGTATCTGGAGGAGAGGAGTATGCCGAGCTCGTGAGTTTGCACCATCTGCTGTCGGGAAGGGAGAGCTGATTATACAGGAGATCGACCCGGAAGATCATGCTACCTTGGACGCTCTCGCACCTGCCGCCCACGGAGAAGGGGGAAAGACGCTAGCCGATCTCATCTTCAGCAAGATGGAGGGTGGAGCTGTCACACAAGGGATTGAGGAGGAAGATGAAGGACCACCCGATCCGAGGAAGGGTCTCAACCCGAAAGTCATCGAGGTGTACACAAAGTGAGCACGCCGACTCACGTTACCTCCCCTTGCCATGCTAACAGTCAGAGTTGGCTTCCTCTTGTCTCGATACAAGTCTGGTCCCCTTCCAAAAGCGCTCAAGATCCTTCCTTCCCTTCCTCATTGGGCTCAGCTCCTCGCTCTGACCGAACCGACCAAATGGACCCCTCACGGTACTTTCGCCTGCACCAAGATTTTCGTCTCCAACTTGAAGCCGACAGAAGTGAGAGTCTTCCTGGAGGGAGTCCTGCTGGATGCGTGTCGGGAGGATATGAGGGCGAATGGTGGGAAGCTCAACGTGCATCTGTACGAGGCGTTAAAGAAGTCGCTGTATAAGCCTGCGGCTTTCTTCAAGGGTATCCTCTTTCCCCTCTGCGAGGTGAGCTATCCAAACCGCTAGTATCGCAAGCTGACCGTCAGACTGCATGCTCGCTGAAAGAAGCGGCTATCGTGGCTTCAGTCTTGTCCAAGGTGTCGGTCCCCGTTCTGCACTCTGCGGCCGCCCTTCTGCGACTCGCCAGCATGGACTACACCGGACCAAATTCGCTCTTCATCCGAATATTGCTCGACAAGAAGTATGCTCTGCCCTACAAGGTTGTCGACGCCTTGGTCTTCCACTACATCCGACTCGCCAACTCGCCCAGGTCCAAGACGGGAGAGGACAAGCTGCCTGTTCTTTGGCATCAGAGTTTGCTTGTCTTTGTCCAACGATACGGTAGCGACTTGACACCCGATCAAAAGGACGCGTTGTTGGATGTCATACGGGTCAGGCCGCACATCTCGATCAGTCCGGAGATCAGGCGAGAGATTGTCAACTCTGTTGAGCGAGGCGCGCCTAGGCCGGGAGACGAAGACGTGACGATGCGGTAGGGCCAGCCTTGGAGGAGGAGTGGTTATCTTTGTTGTAATAGGAACGCATCTGGTGACTATGCAACGCGCTTATTAGCATGTACATACACCGTCCATGGTCAAGCCAAAGATTACGCAAAGGCAGCAGAGTGCAGGCAAAGGGAGAAGAGCCCATGTAAGTTAGAGAGACGCCTCTTATTGGATGGACAAAGGATCACTGTATATGGACATATAGTCACGTGTGTTTTGTTTACATTGGCAAACCTCCACTTTTACATATGCTCCGCGACGCGTCGAGAGAAGGGAGAGAAAGGGGACAGAAGGGAGTATCCACCCTATTAAGAACAGCACTCACTTCTTCCCCCCTCCCTCTTCTTTCCTTTTCAACACTCATCTTTTCGCCTTACAACCCACCTCGAGCATCTCGTTTTCGACTACAAACCTACCCATATTCAACTATCCACAATGCCTCGTACGTATAATGCACTAGACCCCCCTCATCCTACCGTCGACCTTACCTTCTTCCTTCTCTGACCTCCGCTGGCTCCACCTCGGGCTTCGAATAGGAAAGCTGACCTCTTTTCTTCTCTCTTCGCCTCGCTTTGATATAATTCTCTCTACCCAACAGCCAAGAAGAGTGAGTTTATACCCTATTCAACCTGCATACAAGCTTTGCTGACGGTATTTCTTCTCGCTCGACCTTGCCCTCTCTTCTTCATCTACCCTGTCTCCCTTTATCACTTTGATTGACTTCTCCTCTTGCAGCCGAAACCGCTGCCAAGAAGGGTGGACCCAAGAAGGTCTCCGCGTAGTGAGTACCTTTTCTCGCATTCCCGTCCCCTCCCTTTCCCTTGCGCACCAGCATGATGCACATCGACCAGCCACCTCTACCTCCACATCAAAATCTTTCATACGCGTCATGTCGTGTCTATCTTGAATGATGAGCTGATAGTACAGCAACGAGTACATGAAGGTCCAGCTCGCCAAGCTCAAGGCCGACCAAGAGAAGTCTGGCAAGAAGGCTGAGCACAAGGTGAGTCGTCCATCACCTCTTCCTGTCGACTTGCGCTGACGTACCTCTAGGAGAACTTCAAGACCGTCGCTTCCATGTGGGCCAAGGCGTGAGTCTATCTATCTCCTCACATTGATACACCGCTGACGACGTTTAGTCCCGAGAACCCCGTAAGGCCATCTCGTCTCGTTCATCTTGGGAGCACTCGCTAATGCCTTTGTAGAAGAACAAGAAGTAAACGAGCCATCGAACCCTTATATGTCGTTCTGCCAAACCCCTTTTCGCACATATTGGAGTGGTATCCCGTATCTTTCTCCGTCTTTCGTCTTCGTTCGGGATACCACTGGGAACTTTTTCAATAACCTTTTGTTTCGGGATTTCGTTATAGGAGAGAGGAGCGGTGAGAAGAAGTGGTAGTGGATGGGAATGGGCACGTGCTGTAGTTGTATGCACTGCCATCTATCTCGTACTGTCGTCTGCTTTTGAGATGCTTCATGCTTGTTGCCAGTCGAGTTGCATCCTTAAACAAGCCTTGAGCACACCTCTTGGAGCTGCAACGTCATGGAGATCTTGGCTCGTCTGCGGGGGCCCTGAGTCGATTTGGCCGGTGAATCTCCTATGAAAATCCTCTCTATCAAGCTGTAGACTATACATTCCTTATAACAACACCTATACATCTCGCTCGACCCCTGTGTGATTCTCTGAGATGGCCAACAACCCGCACGTATCGCTCCTGAGCTCCTCGTTGTCAACATCGCCATATGGTGAGTGTTTTTTCCTTTTAAGACACCCGCTCCACTCAAGGTCTTCTGCACATGATTTAGTTGACAATCTAGCTGTTCAATCCAATCTAGAGAACCTCATAAATCGATCTCGTACGAATCCGCATGCTCGTAGACGATCTTCGGATGTATCGGATCACCACCACCCTCGACTCCAACCCCTCACACCGCACCAACCCCACCAAACAAACCAAACAACACACGATCAACATCGAGCCGAAGTCGAGCCGGCAGCTGTACCCTCTTCTCGTCGACAAAGCGCCTATGCCAATGCGTCCGACATCCCTCGCATCGGCACCATCCGCGAAGCGTCTTACGATGACGGAGCTGCGATACTGCTGGAAGATGAAGGGGACGATGAGCGGGAGGGGACCGAGGAACGTTCATCGCTTTTGCCTTCTTCTCGTCGACAATCCCGACGACAGTCTTACGGCGCGACTTCCTCAGAGCCAGTAGGGCACAAACTCGACAGGACTGGCAGAAGGAGAAGGAGCGATGCGCAAAATGTCCCTCGAGCTGGTTCTTCTCGATCTCGATCGGTCGCTCGAACTCCGCCTCGGAAAGAGCCTATTCCCGGTTTCACGCCTAACGACGTCCTTTCGTCGGACGACATGATACCTGCAGACGACGAAGATCGAGGTCGAGATACCTACGAGAGGCCGCTTTCGCCTGTATCGACCAAGTACTCGATTGAAGGAGTGAAGCGTCGCCGAGGCAGTATGGCAACGAGATTTGGAGATGACTCGTCTGGGGATGAAGGGGGAGATGTGGCTAGAGGTCTATTGGCGACGGGAGGTGGAGCGGTGTTTGGTGGAAGAGCTGGGTTGGGTATGACACCGGCGGGAAATACAGGAGGGACGGGATATATGGATGTCGATCCGGCAGAGGAGCTCAACGCGGATGACCTCGAGTTGCCTCTGGCGGAGGATGGTAGCGAGGGTAGAGAATGGACAGAGGCTATACGAGTGAGTAGGAGGTCTCAAGTGAAGCCTTGAAACTAATTGCTGACGAGCGTAGACTGAAGCTATCATCATCCTGCGAACTTCCCTGCCAATCTTCGCTACACAGCTGGCCGAGTGGTCTCTAGTGTTGGCATCGGTAGTCTCCATCGGCCATCTGGGAACGGCCGAGCTTGCTGCTTCATCGTGAGCTGGTCTACCCAGGTCCGCGCGTGAGCTGATGATCAGTCTGGCCTCCATGACGGCTTCAGTCTCCTCCTTTTCCATTCTGCAGGGTCTAGCAACCTCTTGTACGTCTATTGCCTGTGACTTCAGCTCACTGTTTAGTGGACACTTTGTTGCCTGCAGCATGGACGTCGTCTGATCCTTCTCGAGTCGGCCTGTGGACCCAACGAGCGTAAGTCATCCTCTCGCTCGTAAGTCGGTGGATCAAGCTGAATGAACAGGGGAGTGGTCATTGCTGTATCTATGGTGAGTTCCTCATCCTCTCTGCGCGAGGTTCTTTGCTGATCCTCAGATTCCTATGTTCGTCCTATGGTGGAATGTGTACGGTATCTTGATCGCCCTTGGACAAGGTGAGCAGCTTTCTCCTTCACCTGGATATAACTGATGGGCAGAACCCGATGTGGCTGCAAAGGCGGCAGAATACCTGAAATACTTGTCGTTTGCGATTCCAGGCTACGGTGGAAATGTCCTTGTCAAGAAGTAAGTCAAGCGCGCCTTCATGCGCGATATTCGCTGACCCGACAGGTATCTCCAAGCCCAAGGGCTTATGCATGTCCCAACATATGTCTTGTTTATCGTCTCTCCTCTCAACCTCGTCTTCAATTATCTCCTAGTATGTCCAGTCTGCGATCATGGATGAAGCTGACGTCCAGATCTGGGGTCCTGCTCCTCTCAGAGTTGGCTTTATCGGAGGAGCTATCGCTACAGCCCTATCTTACACTCTTACTGTAAGTTCAATCTGTCTAAGCAGAGCTGTGCTGACTTGGACAGTTCGCCTTGTCCCTGTCTTGGGCGTTGATGTATGGACCTCGAACAGCCTTCCACCCCTTGACTTTCAACTCCACCTTCTCCAAGCTTGGCACGGTAACCTCGCTCGGTCTAGCCGGTACTATCATGGTCAGTCCACCACTCTCTTCGGTTGGAAGGCTCTAACGTGTCAGCTGTCATCTGAATGGTGGGCATGGGAAGCGGCAGCTCTGGCTGCATCTCTCCTTGGTCCAGTCAACCTCGCTGCTCAGTCGGTCCTCCTATCCACCGCATCAACCTTCTATCAAGTCCCTGCTGCTTTGGGAATCGCCAGTGCCGTCCGATGTGGAAATCTGCTCGGAGCAGGACGAGGATGGGAGGCCAAGTGGGCTAGTCGAGCGAGTCTCTTTGTCAGCGTTTTCTTCTCCGCCATCAACAGGTCAGCTCCATAGCACCCCATTTGGCCGCTAGCTGACAAAATAGTACTATTTGCATCGTATTCCGAAACAACTGGGGATACCTGTTCAACTCGGACCCCGAGGTCGTCGCACTCGTCGCCAGCGTCATGCCCTACATCGCCCTATTTCAGATCACCGACGGTATCACAGCCATGACGGGAGCTGTCCTTCGATCTCTTGGTCTACACACCACTGGAGCATTGATCAACCTCACCTCGTACTATGTCATCGGACTCCCGGCAGGTCTATGGCTCACGTTCACCCCTCGACTTCACCTCGGTCTCGTCGGGTTGTGGATTGGGCTGAGTGTCGCGTTGGGATACGGTAGTGCTGTCAGCGCGGTGTTGGTTTGGCGAGCGGACTGGACGAGAGCGGTGGAGCGAGTAAGGGAGAGATTGGGTCTTGGTGCAAAGGGGGAACTTGGGCCAGATGGCAAATGGGAAGAGGAGGAAGGGAGAGGCTTGTTGGCGGAGGACGGGGAGAGTTCGGACGAGACACCTAGAGGCTAGAGCCTAGAGCCTAGAGCCTAGAGCTGGGCCGATATCTTTCTGTACCACCACAAGTGTAGTGTCCGAAATCAAAACAGCTTGAATAATGTAACGAGATTTGTGCACTAGTTTAATATGGCTTGAGCGTCTCCCTCTCCGTCAGGAAGCGCAGCTCGTCCTCTTCCAACTCCTCATCCTCTGGCAACGCCATCGCCGCCTCTTCTTCGATCGCTGGGTCGAAGTATGCCTCGAAGGGTATTCGCAGTCGGACTCCTCGCTCATCCATAAGCTGAGCCCATTCTCGTAGCTCTCGTGGGGGAAAGAAAGGTCGAAGGTTGGGCGAGAAGGGCAGGAGGTATAGCTCTGGTTATCAGCTCCAGTCCGACCGGTCGACTCACCTTTGCACCCTCCTATCGCTGAGATTGCTCGATAACACAGGTTCTTGGCGGTTTTTGGTCGGCTCATCAACACCTCAAACTCGATATAGAGCTTCCACAGAAGTACAGAATGTCGACCATGAGCCGAGTTGATCCCCTTGTCGAGAGCGACTCGCACTCGTTCTGCTCCCCCTCCACCTTGATCCCAGAACGTTCGATGGGCTGACATGGCTTCTGCCCACACAGCCCAGATATGTCCTACGACTCCAGCATCCTCGGCGCTCGATATTCCAGCGATGAGGCGTTGTACTCGTCCGTATACGCGATTGCCGAGTTCGCCAAAGAGGTAGAGCGAGAGGAACATGGTGTTGTTGGGAAAGATCTTGATGGCCGACTCCAAGGCGTTCCGAAGCAAGGCAGCCGGTGTAGCATGCCTCGCGGTGTGCAAGTAGAGTACCTTGAAGAACAGCTGATGAGCCTCTTCAGCAGAAGCCGACGTCGGAGGCAGCTTGTCGAGCTGCTTGTCGAGCAAGCCGCTGCAGTCGGCGATACCGTTGGTCAGATAGGCGAAGAGCATGGCCAAGGTGAGTCGCGGGGTGTCGCAAGGGAGATTGAGCGTGTGGTAGAACTAGGTTGTCAGCTTGCTAGGAGAATTGATCGAAAGAGCTCACTTGACGAGACTTGAGCATTGCCATTGGCGGAGGGGTAGAGCTGACATGACCTGGTCTCCCGATTGTGACCAAACTACTCTGTTCCACCCCGGCAGCCATGAGCACGATCTCGAGGCACCGCTTCTCATCATGCTCCAGCTCCATCTCCGCCCAAGACGCCCAGACTTCCATCCGGTCTTCCACCGCCTCCTCCCTGTTCGTAGCGAGAGCAGCTTGCATAGCCGTAGCATAGACCATCCGAGCAGCAGCGACGTTGCCCCGTTGTCGCTCAACTCGGGCATACCCATCCCACAAGACAAGATTGTCTCGATCTTCTGACAAGACGCTTTTAGCTGCAGAGACTGCTGCCTTGGGCGAGATGGCCGATTCGAAGGCAAAGTAGGCAAGAGTGAAATTTGGATCGGGTATGAGAGGTCGAAGAAGTTTAAACGAGTTGCGAACAAGGTCGATATCGAGCGAGCCGACGTCGATGTTGTCCAGATCCCGGAACCAACGAGACGACGGAGCGAAGAGTGTCTGACGCTCGGATGTCCAAGATTTGATGGGACATCCGAACGGGTTAGGTAATGCGGAAGGTACTTCCGGCTCCATTACTTCTCCTTGTATGACCTGCCACGGTATCCGCTTGAGGGTAAGCCTAGCTGGCCAGAACATTGCTCGACCTTTTTCGTTGAAGGCAAGACTGAAGCGCAGATGAGGATCGTTCGAAGCCGGCGAGACAGTCGAGACGTCCGGGGGAGAGAAGGGTAGTCCGACGTAGGCCAAAAAAGCGTAAACGAGCTGTAATCGGATTTCAGGCGATCTGACAGGGAACAAGAACGCCTTGACATCGTCAAAAATCACCACTCGATGCACATCCCCCTCGTCATCGTCCAAATTCTTCGCTCGGCCAGGTCGCGAGCGAGTCGATTCAGCATATCTTTCTGCTTCTAGCCATTTCTCGAAAGGATCGGACGACATGGGGGTAAAATCCGAAGCGTGTTGTGGTGGACAGTCGAGACTATCGGTATTGCGCCAGCCGGGAGCGTCATCTTCTCCAAACCGAGGTGACTCGTCGTCCCAGAACCCTTCAAATTCGGACAAGACGCCTTCGAACCAGACGGGACTGGGGTGAGCCGGTGGACGGAGGTGGTCTGGCTTGAAAAAGGTGATTTCCATCATGGCTTGGAAAATCGCTGTAGCTCTCTCGACGTATCCTGTCTGTCAGTACATTCTTCTGTGAAGGAATTGACAAACTCACCACCATCTTTTAGGAAATTGCAGACCCTAAGGAGCAGATACAGCTGATACTCCTCGACCGTCTGAGAATCGAAGCCTGGAATTTAGCCAGACATCTAAAGCTCGTTCCAGCCAGACTTACCCATCTGACCAGCACCAAGCCTTTCCAAGCACTCTGCATACACCTCAACGACTTCCTCCATAGCTCCCTCGGAGTCCTTGCTTGACTTTCCATATCCATGCCCTTCCTTCCACTCGATGTACCCAAGCCAAATGTCCATCATGCCCTCCTTGGCTCCATCTCTCCTCTCTCCCAGCTCTCGAAGAACATTCTTCCATCTCCCAGTAATTTGCTGTCGCTCCCAGAACTTCTCTGCTGCTCGGATATAGGCGATATGTAGACGGGAAGAGAGGAAGTTATTGGGATGAGCATCGAGGGCTCGAGCGAGGATGGACAAGGTAACTTCGGCAGTAGCTCGATTCTGAGGTAGTTTGAGCGGATCGACAGAAGCATTGGCAGCGTATTTGACGAGCTCGGGCGAAAGCTTGAGGTGCAAAGTCGAATATCGTACCCAAGCTTCCACATCGGCTGGATGTTGCTGAAGATACCTCTCCATATCACCAGTCTGCCTTCGAACATCCTGCTCGACCGTATCGAAGCCTGATAGCGTTGCCTCCATCGCCAGCCGTGCGTCCTCTTCATCTCCCTCTTCCTTGTCGATTGACCTATAGTCTGGTACCGTCTCCTCGTCCTTGTGTCGTTTGGGCGGATCACCAAATGTGATGAACGAGCTATTTGGATCAAAGGGATCATCTGCTTTGGGCCGAAGGAGAAGTCGACCGAGGTGCTTGGATGCTGAACCTTCGAGGGCTTTGCCAGAGTACCGAGGGATGTATGGTCGGCCCTTGGGAGCAATTTCTACACCCTTTTCCGTTCTATCTCGCGAGAAGATCACGCGAAGTCCATCGTTGACGCCGAGGACACGTCCAAAACCGTCTCGGTGGTATCGAGGAGCGGATTGGGAGGATGTCGAGTTGTACTGCATCGCTTTCTTGTCGCCAACCGGATCAGAAAACCAAGCAGAGCTCGAAGACTACGCCGTCAGCTCGATCTCCAGCGGGATCCGCTTTGCTAGCTCACAGGATCAAAAGGCTCTTCGTATCTTCCCCTTCGCCCCCCGGTGACAGTCTCGTACCATGCACTTCCATCTTTCCCATCCCAACTACCCACACCTCTGTTC
The DNA here is from genome assembly GCA_026538415.1 of Cryptococcus sp. GC_Crypt_1. NCBI lineage: Eukaryota > Fungi > Basidiomycota > Tremellomycetes > Tremellales > Cryptococcaceae > Cryptococcus > Cryptococcus sp. GC_Crypt_1. The sequence continues at coordinate 3,108 of JALPCD010000095.1, read as the reverse complement.
TCCTCTGCTCTTGGTCGGTCCACCTTCGGCTTGCCCATCTCTCCCTTGATCAACTTCTCCGCCTGCTCTCTCTCTTTCCTCCTCTTTCGCTCTTTGCGTTCCTTCCTCTCCCTGTCCTCGTCCTCATCCTTGCATCTCTCCCTCTCGCTCCTACCATGTCGTCTGCCCTTGCGATCCTCCTCCTGCCTTCGACTACTTGATTGTTGTCCGTCATTGTCCTCACGTCGAAAGCGATCTTTTTCTAAAAGGCTCACGCGGCCCGGACTACCTGATCGCTCGCGCCTCCGAATCGCCTTGTCATGTCGACGGGATGTGCCGGTCGACGAGAGGTGCGATTCGAAGGGAGGTGTGAGTTGTCGGGATGGCCCAGCTTCGCAGTCGTCGGGAAAGGACGAGAAAGAAAGATTGTCGATTGGAGATCGTGGTATCTGCCTTGCTGGTTCTTCGGGCAGGTCAGGGAACGAGGAGAAGGTAGGGACGCTCATGAGTTGAGGTGGGTATAGAAGAAGGTCAAGTCTAACTGGAATACTCGAAGTACAAGCTTAAGCGGCGGTAACCGCCACCTCGTTCGTCTCATCCATCTCTCCTGTCTCGAGCTAGCCGGTCAGATGCAAGTGGAAGTGGGGGAGGAGGCCTGTCGACTGGGATGAAGGGGTTGATTCTGGGTCAAGGTGGAGATAATGACCGAATGGCAGAAATCTTGCTCAGGATAGGGAGGACGAGGTGAGTCGAAGTGTTTGTAAGGAGGGGAGGGTATTCGGTGTCTAAGACAAGACTGGGGCACTTGGGGTGCAGATGGAGAGATGAAGAAAGGCGAGGCACAAGGTGGGACGGTATAAATGCATTAGAGCGCCGTCTCATGTAGCCGAAACAGATGCTAAAGAGAGAAGAAAAGATATACGACTACACACAAGGCGGTCGAACATCTTACTTCTTCTTGGCACCGGCCTTCTCAGCGGCCTTGGTGACCTTTCCACCCTTGCCGTCGGACTTCTCCACGCTCTTGATGACACCGACCGCAACGGTCTGTCGCATGTCTCGGACGGCGAATCGACCAAGAGGCGGGTAGTCGGAGTAGGACTCGACACAGATGGGCTTCTGCGAAACGAGCTTAACAATGGCGGCGTCACCAGACTTGACGAACTTGGGGGCGGCTGGGGATATCAGCAAGCGTAGGAAAGGGAGTAGATAGTAGACTCACCCTCCATGGTCTTACCGGTTCGTCGGTCGATCTTCTCGATGAGCTCGGCGAACTTGCAGGCAATGTGGGCGGTGTGGCAATCGAGGACGGGAGTGTAACCGGCACCGATCTGTCCAGGGTGGTTGAGGACAATGACCTGGGCGTTGAAAGAAGCGGCCTCCTTGGCGGGGTCGTTCTTCGAGTCAGAGCAGACGTTTCCTCGTCGGATGTCCTTGATCGAGACGTTCTTGACGTTGAAACCAACGTTGTCTCCGGGAAGACCCTCAGGGATCTGCTCGTGGTGCTACGAGTCAGCGGTGGACCAATGCGCACAATGATCTCAATTTACCATCTCGACTGACTTGACTTCAGTGGTGACGTTCTGTTGATTAGCTCGGTCGCATGCAAGAAATCGTAAGACTTAAACTTGGGGCAAAGTTTACGACCATACTAGATATCAGCTCTGCTCATCGATAGAAGAAGATAGTCGAGCTGTGAGAGCATGTAGGATGGAAGAGATGAGTGACGAAGAGGTCGAAGGGAAATTCGAGGTCGGGTGGCAAAAGTGCCACACTCGACTTTCGGTTTCGCCACCGACCTCCACCTTCATTCATCCAGGCCACCTCTGTCCCTCACAACGACCTCGACGATGAAAATGAGGACTCACCCGGCCTTGATAACACCAGTCTCGACTCGACCGACGGGCACTGTGCCGATACCACCGATCTTGTAAACATCCTGGAGAGGAAGTCGAAGAGGCTTGTCGGTGGGTCGTTGAGGGGGGTCGATGGCGTCAATAGCCTCGAGGAGGGTCTTTCCCTTGGCGGAACCGACCTTAGTCTCCTTGGTCCATCCCTTGTACCAAGACATGTTGGCAGACTCCTCCCTATTCGTCAGTGAGGCACAAAGATGTAACGATATAATCCGACATACAACATGTTGTCTCCGTGCCATCCAGAGATGGGGACGAAAGGAACCGACTTGGGGTTGTATCCGACCTTCTTGATGAAACCGTTGGTCTCCTTGACGATCTCGTTGAATCGGTCCTCGGACCACTTGCAGGTGTCCATCTTGTTGCAAGCAACAATGAGCTGTCGGACACCGAGGGTGAAGGCAAGCAAAGCGTGCTCTCGGGTCTGACCGTCCTTGGAGATACCGGCCTCGAACTCTCCAATACCGGTGGCGATAATGAGAATGGCGCAGTCGGCTTGCGAAGTACCGGTAATCATGTTCTTGATGAAATCTCGGTGACCGGGGGCGTCGATGACGGTGACCTGGTACTTGGGGGTCTCGAACTTCCAAAGAGCAATGTCGATGGTGATACCTCGTTCTCGCTCGGCCTTAAGTTTGTCAAGAACCCATGCGTACTTGAACGAGGCTGTATCGTCAGCGAGAGACAGAGAGTGAAAAGGAAGTAGGCTTACACTTTCCGAGCTCGGCAGCCTCCTTCTCGAACTTCTCGATGGTTCGCTTGTCGATACCTCCACACTTGTAGATCAAGTGACCGGTGGTGGTCGACTTTCCGGAGTCGACGTGACCGATAACGACGACGTTAACGTGACCCTTTTCCTAGAATGACATCAGAAATAGGTCGAAAGATGGAGAATAGACAGAGACAAGCCGCCACCCGAAAGTGAAAAATTTTCATCTTCGAGAAAGCGCTTGTCTGCCGTCGAAAAGATCTGCTCACCTTTCCCATTTTGGAGTTTTGATGCTAGACAAGTCAGCTCGGTCCGATAAAAAGTGTATAATAAAGACGAAGGATAGATAAAATGGGTAGATGAGACGAAACGCCTGAGCGATGGACAGTCGATCGCGACACCGCGAGCGAGCACCTGTCCTCTCGACGAGCGAGACTCAGTTGCCCACATACTGGTCGATACGAGTCTCTGCACCGTGCAAGGCAACAGAAAAGCCACATCACTCGT
>JALPCD010000094.1:0-25818 GCA_026538415.1 Cryptococcus sp. GC_Crypt_1 | reverse complement strand
CTCATCTGCCGGAACCCCTTCCGTCGATGGAGGACATGTCGATGGCTGCAGACGTTCTGGCGGTCTAGAACGGCGTCTTAGCCCATGTCACTCCATTAATAAAACCTCTGTGAAGTGTCGCACAACGCTGCATCCCTTCCCTCCTGCAACATGTGCGAGCAAACGTGCATGGTATAGTCTAGAATGTAGCTTTCTGGTCTCACTTGTTCTCCACAGATAGCGTCTGCCATTCCAGGTCTCCAAGCACGTCCAATTCCGGTTGCCGCTCAGTCGTCTTGCTAAAGTCGCAATTGAGGAGCTGCTTGTATGGCTTGTGGTCCGCCCGAGCTTCCGGATCGCTTCGAAATACCATCTGACCGGGTTTGCCATGGTCGTAAGGGTTCTTGAGACCTTGCGAGGAGAGTACAATCGATCCTTCGTCTGGGAAAGTGGTGGTGACGCCGGGACGGTACGGGTAGAAGCTGACGGCAAAGTAGTCTTTGCTGTCCTCCAGCATCCGTATGTGCAAAATGGTGGATCCTTCTGCGCCGGAGTTGTAGGCAACACGAGAAAATCGGCTTGATTGAGGTGCAGCCTGAGGAAGGGAGAGGATGGCGGGAATGCGCCGAGCCGTGTCCGTGGTGCCGCCCGACCGAGTCGTGCTGAGAGGATCCGTATTGTCGACCGGCGAAAAGAGCTTCATCAAGCCGGCAAAGGTCGTCTTCTGTTCATCAGTGAACGAACTGGGTGGTATAGATCCTGAGTCAATAGAGGTAGCTGTAGACATGATGCCGAAATTTCTGGTACTCGTGTGTAGGTTGATGTCGAGGGGAGAAATAGAATGAAGGAAATAGAGGAGGAAATCCTGCTCACCTCTTCTTATGGTGATCCCACAGCACGTCTCCGACGCGCACTTCCTCCTCGAAGCACCTCCATGCTGCATAAAAACCCCGACTGTCGCTTGCGGAGCTCTTCTGACGCTACGCTACAAATCGACGACCAGGAGCAAAATGGTGAAAGGATACGAGGCGGAGGTGGTCATTCGCTAATACCCCGCTCGAAACGCCATGCTCCGCTCCGCCTGGTGGTTCTGACCGAGTCATCGTGGTCAAGGTAGGTTCTGTGCATGGTCCTTTCAGTGGTAAGGCGGCAAGGGTGAGTCGTAGCAAGAGGCAAGAGGCGATGTGATGGTCGAAGCGAGGATAAGATCAACGTTTGAGATAAATAATCCTGGATGAGTCGATCTGGATTTTGGAGCCTTGGCTTGACAGAGTAGAGGGGGGGGCAGAAAGCATCGCTATGCTACACATTGCATTGTCCACCGCAACGTTTCCTCTTTTGACACTACACTAAGCATACCATGACAACCAATTCAAACGTCTATCCGCATCTGCCCCTCCCTCATCCCACTGCTCTATTCTCTACGACTCTAACCCCAATCCCCAAACCCTACCCTCGACTGGGCAAAGGAGGAAAACTGAACCCATCAAAGTCCAAACCCAACGAATCGAAATGCAGCGACCTCAACTGCGTCCCCGACTCTAAACTCCTATACTCTCCTTCTGCGAGTGCGACTGACGCGTGCGGGATGGGCGGCGGCGGAGGAGGAATGCTGAAGTCCATGGCGAGCGCTTTAGATATCGTCATTTCCTTGCTGCCCCTCTTGGAAGACGCTACCGATTTCGGGCTATCCCTGCCTCCACCGGACAAGAACCTGAAGAGCGCCTCGGGTGACCGACGTGTGGTGGTGGTGTTGGTGATGGTGATTGCCGAGGTGAGTGAGGCGTAAAAGTCGACCATGGACGGCGCGTCGACCATGATCATATCGCTAGGCATTGTGGATAGAGGTGGCAGAGGCGGTAGGGGGGATGCCGAGATCAGCGGCATGGCACATGGATCCGAGTGAGGCGTGACGGGCGCTTGATGGTCCATTGGGTCGGAAGTCGAGGATGACCGAGATAGCGTTTCGAGCGAAGCCTCCGAGTCGTATGACAATGCTCGAGGTACATTGACGTTGATCAGTCCAAGAGCAGACTCCTCGCCGCATGATTCATCTGTCGTAACCTCGATGTCCTGTATAGTCTCCATGGTGCTAGGCGAGAGAAGCAACGGGCCAAGCACGATCGCCTCGACACTTCGGCGCGAGAAGGCCGGCTCGAGCTTGACGATCCGGCTCTGTCTCGATACAGGTGCTACGCCTAGGATATCTTGAAGGCTCTCGGCGGGGTTGCGCCTTGTCCGAGGAGACACCAACATGAGCTGCGCATGGGTTAATTCTTGGTCGAGCTCGTATGTGGATGACGAGTCGGACAAGATACTTGCGGTATCCTTGGGTGAAGGCGGAGGGAGTGTTTCTGCGATAGACTTTGGCGATGCTCCCCGAGGCGAGGCTGGTCGAGATTGATCTGCTGATTGTGAACTCGCTGCGTTCGGCGACATGGGCGGAGAGAGAAGAGGTTGAGGTCGAGGTCGAGGTCGAGGCGAGTCGATGCATGCCGATTGAGAAAGCTTGGGCGACAGAGGCACCGCACTCTCCTTGACTAGACTCCTCGCTTCTTTGCCTGCGAGACCACTGTCATCGCTCAGACTCCTCCCTTGCTTGTCCCTTTTGAAGGCGAGCGGTACGTCCGGTACCTGAGGGACCATGCTCGGCGTATCCTTTTTCGACCGCTTGAAAGCGCTCGACATGTTGGACAGCGAGAAGCGTTTGGTCAACCCTCGAGGTGCGACTGGAGTACCGACTTGAACAGGTGTTGCCTTTGTGCGCGTTTTGCTCGAAGATCGAGATGAGGGCGTTTCGGGGTATGCCTCCGATGCAGCAGATGTAGCAGTCGACCCCCCTGTCAAGGATGCCGTCGAGGTCAAAGGTGCAGAGGCGGCAGGTCGAGGTACTGGTGCTCGAGAAGCCTTGACGTCGATTCGGAGCGAAGGTTTCGATTTGGGTCGAGACAACATTCCAGCAAACCCCGTCCTCTCCTTCACCTCATTCCTGACGTGATCCAAATCCACCGTGTCCGCCTTGTCCAACCTCTCCGCCTGCTTCTTCACGTTGTCCGTCCTGGCCCCGCTCACCACGTCTCCCTCGAGATTTACCTCTGCGGCCACCTTTACCACGACCGTCACAGTCTTCTTCGTCTTCTCCACCTTTTCCTTGATTGCCTCCTTGTCCAACCTCGGCACCGCTACCATCTCCTCACTTGCCAGATCGCTACTCGAGAAGAAGAACCTCTTCAAGCTCTTCTGCTTTCGAATGACCTTGCCGGCGGGACCAACAGCGCAAGGTGCAGTTCGAGCCGAGTCGTTTGATCTGGCTTGTAGCAGAGAAGTGAGGGACATGGAGCGTCTGTTGTCTTGTAGACCGGTCGGAGTCGTAGTGAGGTCGGGATTAGGATCAGTATTGGAGCGAGAGATGGGCGGAGGAGCGATATGAGCGATTGGCGTGGTCGAGGTTGACGAGGCGATATGCATCGATGGCGTCGGTATCGCGCCCATCGCTCCCTGATTCGATGGGAGATCAGCCAGTGCCGGCTCCCCTTCCTCTTCTTCCTCCTTGACAAGAGGTAGCGGTATACTCCTGGGACTGATAGACGCCTCTGCAGCCATCGACATGTCCTCCATCGACGGAAGGGGTTCCGGCAGATGAGGCGGAGTAAACGAGATCGGACTATCGACCACAGATTCGTCCCCCAATCCGGCCGTCGATTCTTCCTCCTCGTCGGTCGTCGAGTCTCGTGGAAGACTGTAAAAGCCCGTCTCGGCAGTTTCGGTCGAATGCACCGTCTCCGTCGTCAGACTCGCCATACTAGCCGATGACTCTGACGTGACCATGATTTTCGGTGGTGACCTCGGGCTCGCCACGCCAGTCGGTGTGGTAGCGACTCTATGGGGCATAGGCGGACGAGGAATATCGCCTGCGTCGATAGGGATAGGCGGAGAAGAGGAAGGTCGAGCTCGAGGAGGTGAAGCAGATCGACGTCGAGGAGGAGACATGGGGTATCCTGCTGTCGAAGCTGTCGAAGGCTCAGCGCTTGTCGCACCGGTCGCTCCAGACTGCCAATCCATGTCTTCCGGATTGTACATGCTCATTCGTCTCTCTCGATCTCGGACCACCTCTTCCCGCCGTTTGGGCATGATAATACCCGCTCGAGCGGCTGCCGTGCCTCTCTTGAAGACCGGAGCGGGTTTGCCGAATTTGTTGGCCATGCCGCCCCAGGTATTTCGAGCGCCTCCTCCGGCGGACATGGTACTGTCGACAGAGAAGATGGAGCTCGGTCGGGAAGATGACGAGGGAAAGTGGATGAGCGGTGGACGAGCGATAAAAGGCGGAGGAGGCAGGGGATACAGCTTGATCGGTTCCAACTCCTCTGCTCCAGTCAGCACCAGTAGTTCACTTGAGGAGGTGGAGTGACTCACCTTCTTCAGGAGGATGCAGAAACACCTTGGGTACAACTCCGACCATCTCAAATTCCCTTTCGCTTTCCAGCGTAGGTATACTCTCTCCCTCTTCATGCCACAAGCTGAAAGGTCGAGGTTGACGACTCGGCTCGGGCATCTCTCCAGGTACCATCCCCTCCGCCAGCGCCTCTTCCATTTGAGCCTCGACAAGTTCTCTCTGTTTAGCAGGGGGAGGAGGAGCTCTGCGACTGGCCCTCTTGTCCCATATTCCGCCGCCTGTCGGCTTGTCCGATTTCTCCCTCGTCCCTGCCGATTCGACGTTGGAAGAACGTGATTTGGTCGCTCCGCTGGAGGAGGAGGAGGAGGAGGAAGAGGAGGAAGAGGAGGAAGAGGAGGAGGACGACGACGATGCTGACTGTGCATTGCTTTCGGTGCTGCTGACAGATGGGAGAGAAGAAGAAGAGTCAAAAGTCGAGCTTCGTAATATCCTGTCGATGATCGACTTGGGTCGAGGTTTGGACGTCGGCACGTCTATCGTATGGGAACGAGAGGTGGAAGACGACGTCGACGTCGAGGCCGAGGCCGAGGCGGAGGGGGAGGCCAGGGTCGACTCGAGAGTGGGCAGATCGATAGCAGCGGGAGTAGGAGGTGTTGTCGATGTGATGATGGGTTGGGACGATTCACGTAAAGGCGATGGACGTCGCGATACCGTAGGTTGCGCCATTGTCACCGTGAAAGCCTCGAGAGCGTCAAGAGCGATAGCAGATTAGACTGCAATGGACTTTTCGGCCTAGTTGCCTACTTTGATTGGGGTCCGAAGAGTGACAGCGAGCAGGAGAAGGGAGATACAGTTGTCGACGATCCGGGGGACTAGAATGTGTCTAACGATGAGCGGTGAAAATCGACAGACCGGGTGAGCCTACGATTCAACAAAGAGATCGAACAGGTAGCAACACTAACTATCTTTCCATCTCCTACTTTCTGTTGATGTTGTTGATGCTGTTATTGTTGTTGTTGTCTCGTTACAGTCGGTGCGCATGCGCAGAGAGAAGGGGGACGGCTCGGCGAGCAAAAGAATGGTCGGTCGAACAAGCCTCGTCACGCTAGCCTTGACAGAGGACTCCTTCCAACGCAGAGCGATATGCTATAGCGAGGGTTTGGGTGGGTGGTCGAGCCGTATGTTTGTGAAAGACCAGGATGAGGAGGCTATTGTCATGCCTCGCAGGTGGTCATTATCGCAATACCAACCAGCCCGTTGTTAACTTAGCGCTTTGTTGGTGCAGATATGAGACACCACACAGGCAGGTGCGAAGGTGCGGGGCTCGAGCGAGATATGATTGAGCTGGTCTGACCGTCTAACCCAGGACCGTGACGCTTCGACCGCATGCTCGGGGCCGAAGAAGGCGATGCGATACATCATCATCAACTTCATAGCGCAAAAGCGGTCGATGGGCGAGACGGGAGGAAGGGTTGAGATGGAGAATGAAGATGGAGAAGATGAAAGGAAGTAGCGCGATCAACTTGGGACAAACCCCATCCGACAGACCTGAAACGAGCAGCTAACTCTCTCTCTCTCAGGTCAATGCACAGAGACAAACAACAAACAACGGCTCACATGGCAGCCATGCATATGTTGCTTGAATAACCTACGAAGGGAAGGAGCAACAGGGTTATGACGAATCAGGATGAGTGCAGTGTGGTCTATCAGTTCGACATCGATTGCAGGTTTGGGTTCAGAGGCGGTCGTTGTCCCCTTCCGGCAGACCGGCTCCGCCCTCCCTTCGGCTTCCGACGGTCTGCCCTCTGTAACTTGCATGAGACGAACAGCGATGCACTGCTTGCAGCCACAGTGGCGATGAAGAGAGCGTAGAATAGAGTGAGCGACCATGGGAGGTTCATACATTTTTTTATGATAGACTACATCCTCCCCTCACGTGCGCGAAGCCCTTCCCAGCAACCTGTATATATCCTACTCGTCCTTCCGGTCTACCCGTCTAAGCGTAATGGTCGATCAAAGAATCCCTCATCTCGTTGATGACAGCAGCCGAAGTCTGTCCTTGCAGTCCTGCACCCATCAGTATGATTCCCCTTTGCGCTGCACTTTGAGGGGAACTCACGGAAAGTAGCCTCGATGACCGAGACCTCGGTAGCGGTCGTATCCAGTCCAGCGAAAGCACACCAATCATTGACCACCAATCCAGCTCCGATGACTTCTGATCCTCGGTTGACTGTCCCTGCGACCAAAGGCACCTGCAACAAGGAGGACAACTCGTCCAACTCTGCTCGAGACGTCTTGGGGTGGACCAATCCTCCCTATCCAGTCAGCGTTATTTCTACCTTCATTCTGATGATATAACATACCTGGTTGGAGAGAGCACAATAACTTCCAACGAGGACGTTGGACGCAACAGTCTGCCTGAAGACTTCCACCTTTAGCGTATCCGCGATAATCTCCTCGGTCTCTCTGTCAATATCCGGGTGGACCAACGCGACATAGTCGTTACAGGCAATGACGTTGCCCAGAGCCGATAACCTCTCTTCCACACGTTGAATGGCGACTTGCGGAGGGAGGGAATTTCGGAGGTGTTGGAGCTCTTGGTCGGTCGTGGTGGAAGGTACGAGGAGACCGTGTCGGTTTCCAGCGGTGAGTCGTCCGACTATACGGGTACCGGCGATGGTGGTGTGTACGATGGGGATGACGTCGGCGAGCTCTGCCTCGAAGACAGAGTAAAAGTTGGAGGAAGAAGCGAGGGCGGTCAGGCAGTAGCTGCGAAAAAGTCAGCGATGGACAAGCAAGAAAGAGGGAGAGATGGCAGCGTACGAGTTGGTAAGTTTGGCGAAGACACCGATATCGGCAGAGTTCTCGAATTGTGCACCTAGCAGCGTCAGCAAATGTTGACAGCTGGATGCGAGATGCACTTACGGACAGCCATGTTGGAGGGGGTGATCTACGTGTTTACTTGTGGGATAGTAGTCGGTGGGAGCAGTTGCTTTCGGTGGTTGTGATGTGAGACTTCGAAGTCTGGAGCGAGGGCGGAATGCGACGAGAGAGGAACTTGTCGATGTTTGTGATATATGTATCGATGATCAAAAGGTGATAGACGAGTCGAGATGGCAAGATGTAATCGACGGTCGACAAAAGTTCTTCAAGCCAAATCGGTCGCCACCTCGGATCCGCAAGGAACCACCTCCCGGATCCGACTATCCAGCCCATCACGTCCATTAGCCAGGCTTGCATCTACCGTCTTACAATCTACCTACCACCTCGATGCACCTACAACAATACCTCAACTCTTTCCCCGCTCCCATAGCCACCGAAGCTGTACAGCCACTCATCCGGCTGCTCGACGTGAGAACAAGGACGGCAAGGGGGCTGAAAGATACCGTCGACCCAAGCGAAATAGTCAGTCGTCTTCCGACCCCTCCTTCTTTCGGTCAGTCTACCTCCGCTGATATTGTAGGAGAAGCGATTACAGCGACCGACACATCTCCTTCCTCAGCCATGGGACGAGATAGCCCTGCATCATGTAGCTGTAGTCCACGGTATCTATTCTCAGAATTTTCAATCTGCGTTAGTCGTCTGTTTCCACCCCTCGACCCCGGACAGCTCTTGGCCGAGCTGACGACTAGATACACCCATCAAACAACCCTTCTTCAGCTCTTCTACAGATGGCTACCTGATCAATCGGCCTGGTGTCTTCCCCTCCTCTTCCTTCTCCTCCGAGACCTCCGAGATCTCGCAGAACAAGTCAGCTCGCGCCCATTCCAGATTCAAACATACCAGCTGATGTCTCAGGCCGACGCAGTCACATTCAGCTCGACAGGCAACTTGGTGTGTCTGGAAGAGTGCTCGAGGACGGTCTCGAAGGCTTTCTCGATATGCGCCACGGATAGGCTGTTCAAGGGGGAAGATAGTAGGAGGATAGGCGTGTATCATCTGGCTTGTCTGGCGATGAAGTGTTACTTCAAGGTGAGTCGTCCGATGATTCCCTTTCTCCCGCTTCATGTACCAATTCTACTTCGTTCTATTTATGCCTCTTCCTCTACGAGAGGACCAGGCACGCTGGGAGGACGTGGCTGACGGACAGGTGGGCAAGCCGAATTTGTGCAAAAACATGGTCAGAGCCGTAGGAGCCGATTCCAAGACGTCGACCATCTTTTCTGCACCACTGTCAGACCAGGTGAGCATTCTATATCATTCTCCTTGACAGTCATTGAATGCGTAGATCACCTGGCATTACTACCTCGGATTGCTCGCGTTCAACAACGAACAAGACAACGAGGTCAGCTCCATCTGTTCCTGTCCAGTCCGAGCTGACGTGGTAGGCTATGGAAAAGCTATCTTGGGCATTAGACCACTGTCCCGCGTCTAGCAAACGCAACGTCGAGTGAGTCTCGACTACGTCCTGGTCCATTGCTGCCTTGCTGACTCGCAGGCTCATTCTCTCATACCTCATCCCGCTTCGTCTGGTCCGAGGATCCCTCCCCTCACCTCACCTCCTTGGCTTCTTCCCTGCGCTAGAAGAAATCTTCCAGCCTTTCATCAATGCGATAAAACAAGGCAACATTGCGGCATACGACGATGCACTGGAATGGGCACAGCCGAGATTGGTGGAGATGAAGATATATCTAGCGGTGGAACGCGCCAGGGAGATATGTCTGAGGACACTGTTTAAGCGGGCGTGAGTTCTTTTTGACCCCTCATATCACTCACCATCCATCCGCCCATCTCTTCTTTATCCTATTTATGTCCATCTGACCTTGTTAATGTCTCGCGCCGAGGATCTCGGACAAAGGGCTGACGCGCTTCTAGGTGGATTGCATCCGACAAAGCGACGAGGATACCGATATCGACTTTCCAAACAGCGTTGGCATTACACAATGTCGATGTGGATTCCGACGAGACGGAATGTTATCTGTCTGTCATGGTATCCAAGGTGAACTCCTTCCAAGCATCCGATGGGGCTACACCTGACGATCCCAGGACTATATCAAGGGATATATATCACACGAGAAGCAAATGGTGGTGTTGGGGAAAACGAATGCGTTTCCCGCCTTGAGCTCGATATCGAGGTGACCTCTGTAAGGCAGGTGCATGGTATGGATGCATGAGTGCATGGATACCATCGACCCCGGTCGATCTTAAACAAAACCCTTGAGCTAGCGAAAACCCAGGCGGCTTTCCAGTCCATGTACCTGGACAACCTGAAAAGCCTCCTGTTCGTCACGATAGGCAGCGAATAAAACCTCTTCTCTCGCTTGATCGGATACTTCCAGACGTCGAGCTAAGCGTGCCGAAGACCTCGACTGGAAGAACATCCCACGTTTGCGCCCGCATCTCCGTGTGATTCGTCGTTGAATCGCCTTCCTCCTAGTTCACATCGCGTCCATCCATACGCACTTGGTTCTTGACCTTTGACACTCTCTTCCAACAATTGATATTGCCAGCCGATACCGACCCGATACCACCTATGATATACATGGCGAAATTCAATACAAGTCCAAGTATATAGACACCGCAGCGTCAGCTCCACCAGACCACCCATCGATAATTGTCGTCCGATCAATTATCTCGCGTTCAGTCATCAGCTATTCCACATTGCCTAGTCCCGTCGTCACCGAAACCATTCCTCGCCGTCACGAAATGGTGAGCTCACAACATCCACAAATAGCTGATGACCAGCCCAAACCCTCTCGATGCCAAGTCAAACCCTCTCCATGTCCGTCCAGAGTCGTGCTCTCCCCTAATTTATGTTAAGTCACCAACCGAACCGCATCATCGGCCGGCTCGACGTGCTCTCCCCTATTCACACCTACGATCCGTCCCCCTTCCCGAAACATCGCACTTCGATTCTGGAAACGATAAGCGCTACTACCTAGTCGTACGATACGTTGGCGGAAGACGGCGAAAACTACTCGTAGTCAAAGGCAGGTGGATACCTTTGACGCCCCGGAAGCGTGACGGATGGGAGCCGCTGGTACTTCTCTTCTCTAGTCGCGGGCTCGACGAATTCTGCGCCCTGCAATCGTAGGAGGTAACTTGGATATGACGCAGAGGAAGAGTGGATGGGCTAGACGTGAAGACAGGCTTGGAATGTACGACTCTCGGCGGAGTAATATTCATGGCTCTTCAACGTAAGCTCAAATTAAACCCGAGCCTCACCATCCGTCCAGATCCTTCCCCCTCCGCCTTGGATAGAGCACTTCGGCAGGATTCCCATGTACAGAAATCTCGGATGCTTACATACAGAACTTCCCACCAAAGCCGAAGATGTCGACGACAGCCCTGTGCATCCTGGAGTCCTGGTACAGCCCCATCGAGCTCGTCCGCGCAAACCGCTCTAGCCGTCCCGCACCGAGAGTTTGGAAAACGCTTATTCATCCTGGCCCAGCCACACCGTAATAAGCCACGCCGGCCCCATATCCCACCTCCATCGTTCGCTCTATCCTTCATGTCACCCCTCCATTCTCCAAGTCGTCCCCTCGACCCCTCAGAGCTGGACCTTACAGGTACCCCTCTATGCACCCATCGTGTGGCTCCTCACGCTCACCGCCTCGTCGCTGTACGACCAGCTCGCTCCGCTCAGTCGAACCACCCATATCCTCACCGCAGGATAGCCCTGTTAAGCCTGAAGAGGGTTCCCCTCGGCAGACGGGAAGGAAGAGGGTTAGATTGGATACTCGATAGAGAGCGTTTCGGTCGTGTTACAGAGGTACATACTCGCCCGAATCCAGTGCTATGCGTATGCATGCGGATTACTTACTCGCTCGCCGCACGACCTTCGTCATAGCGTGGTCTGAAATCTCTGGGTCGTGTCTCGCAGAAACAGCCTCCAGCCGAATATATGTACCAAGACGATCCGACCTTAAATCTCACCACCCACCCAGATTGCACAGAGCTATCGACAATAGATCAGTAGACGACTGTATCATATTTTGACACAAGCCAGACCGACGAGCGACAAGGACGAGTATACTGCGGATTGACGTTATCCCGGATCGTTTACGGTAAAATCCAAAGAAGACCAGAGTTGGCTGGTCAACCCATCCCATTTCGCTCTTGTTGTCGAGGACGACGAAAGAGGAAACAACATCGTCCATCACCTCTTTTCATCGGGAGTTTTGGGGGCGAGGCCAAGGTGAAAAGAAGAGGGACATAGAAGATCGCCATCTCTACTGGAAGGACGGTCTAGACCACAAGGAGCATAGTCGAGAAAAGCTTGGAAAGTTGGAACCCCGAAGGAACGAGGGGGTTTGTTTATATGTAGCATAGGAGACTTTGGTGAGTTTTCACTCGTTCTACCATCGACCCCACCTCCTCCTTGAATACATCTTGACCCTACTTCCTGTCCTCTGGAGTATCGCTGAGCTGGTTTCAGGATATACAAAACGATTATAATACGGCCAAAAAATCGCAAACGTCGACCCCCTTGATACAAGACCTCGGCTCTACCCTCGCACCGCATCGCACTGCAATCGACAAGGAGAACTTCGGCGACCCCTTTGATCGTCACACCATCTTCCCACTCCACTCCACATTCATAATCTGAGATCAACTGCGACCGCTACTACCCCTTTGACCAACATTCAACTACATACCGACGAGAACCAGGCCGTTCCACTTGTCTTTGTCTCATCCGACAGAAAGCCTCTACGATGATCAGCACCATCGCAGACTGGACAGCGAGCGAGTTTGCTCCTGCAGTCAGAGTCATGTGCGAGTTGTCCGTCTCGGCAGTCGACTCTGTAAGTCCCAAGCTCTCGCACTTCTGTATACGCCAGCTAATGTCCCCAGGTACCCCTGCCTCTCCTCATCGTCGTCTTCCTCGCCCTGCTCGCCTCACTCCGAACCACTATCGAGCCCACCACCTCTCTCCTCCCATCCTACTCTCCTTCGCTCTTGTCATCCGAAAAAGGGCGTCTGTCCCCATCATGCGAGGGCGCTTGCGTGCCCCCTTCCTACGGATACAACTACAACCCTTCACTCAACTTTGGCGTCAAGGGACCGGTCTTTTATCCCACGTTCAACCAGGGCGTAGGTAAACCGATATACGTCGCAATGGCCGAAGAAGCAGAGCTGGGGAATGCCGGCAGTGCAGTATCATCGGGTGCTACGGGGAGGAGATCGCCTAGGAGAGGGCGAACGATTATCGATAGGAGAAGGAGCAGTCTGGGGATCGTCACGGAGGATGAGGATGAGAAGCTGGAAGTATAGAGTGGAAGAGCAGAGCTTGTGGTCCAACAACGATGGACCCGCTTGTATGTTAGTCGAGTACTATTGCTTGTAGCTTTGTAAATCATAGAAGAATGCGCATGATCGAGCGTACCCGACCTTTCTCGCTGCTGGGCCAAGCCAAAGCGTACAGCTAAGGGGTGGTGACCGCGACACAAGCACACGAGATATGCATCGGATTGCTGTTGAGCGTATAGAATGTGACGGTCCGATAGATCCACTCGCCTTAAGACAGCCCAGCCCGTAGCTCTTCTCTATCAAGACCGTAGCTCCCAGTCGACGTTGACGACGAGACAGCAACGCTATCAAGATCTCTTTCTCCTTCACCGAGAGCAGCTTGTCATCAAGGCATAGCCTGGTAATGCGCCAGTGACTCTGCATCTAGTCAGCTCAATCGATATAGGATGAAAAGAACATACCCTCTCGTCGAGACCTCATCCGTCGGTGTCTTCGCCAGCTCTCTCCTCCTTCTCCGAGCTTAGCTTTTCCGCTTTGATATTGCTCTCCTTGACTTGACTGCTTCCCGGCCGATGTATGCGAGGGCGCAAGCGGGTCGCAAGCTGACCGAGGTCGATGGAATAGTCCTGTTCAACCTCTCAAAGTCCTCCCTTCGATATCCATCAACCTCCTCTCCAGCGATTCAAGTCTCTTCTCCCCACCCACAATTTCCAGCTTGCCAGTTCCATCCAGTCTAGCCGAAGCGATCCCCTCCAAAGCCTTCTCCAAGCCCTCCATATCCCTCTGGTCGTTCTGAACCAGCTCGAACCCGTCTTCTTCCCCTCTTGCCAGTCTATCCTCCTCTTCGTGGGCTTCCCTCTCTCTATCCACCGGCAGGATATCGTCTCTCCTCACCCTTCCCAATTCCCGGATGAGTTGCCGCACCTCTTCCAACAGATCCGCATCCACCGAAGCAGAAGCTTGAGCAGGTAGAGCGGCTCGAGTGGATGTAGAGCTGGGAGCAGAAGTCGCGAGAAACTGAAGCAGGGCGGTAGCTCGGCCTCGCAAACCTCCTAGCTTTCTGGCAAGAGGAGAGGAGAGGGCGAATCCTTCGTCAAAGCCTTGTTGAAGCGTAGATAGCTTCCCATCGGTGATACCTTCTCTATATCCAGCCTACAGCGTCAGTAACAAATTTTGAGATCATCCACAAGAAGGGGGTGATATAGCGGACGAGCAGATAGACTATTGAGGGTATAATCACAATCTGGGCTGGGCAAGGGCTAGCAGGTGGTAGAAGGTGGACGAGGGAGAGCGAGAGACCGACTCACATCGCTATACTTGTTCTGCAGCTTTGTCCACTCTGTGTCGACAAGAGGATCCTCCCTTGCTCCTTGGAGTGCGTCGTCGTCCAGCCAGTCTTCATCTGCCATGCTCGTCCGTGTTGTCGTGTATGTCGAAGTTGGCAAAGGTCGGGTGACAGATGGAAGGTCAAACTCGCAACATTTCCACGGCTCGCTCTAAGTCGCTTGGACTTTAACACTCGACCATCTTCCTCACCATCGATCTTCCTTTCTTCATCACACCCAGCTCGCTACCTCTACCCATACATCGACAAAGCCTGACGCCGCATCGTCTGGCAAAGCTTCATCTTTCTGCCTGTTGAGACTCGATATCGGTTGCCCAGGATGTCATGTATGGAACATATCCTGCTGACGACTCAACTCCTCCCTCTCCCCGTGAGTCTCGGCGACCTCATCCTCCCCTACCACACACTGACAGGTAGTCCGCCTCTCCATTCTTCATGGTCCTCTTCACTGCTTCCATGGTGTATCACATCAGACCATGCTACTACTGCATCATCCTCGTACGTCCATGCTCATGCTCCCGCCAGTTTTCCATCTCGCTTCACAATGGCTTTCCATGCGATATCACAACTAATGGCAGCTTGCGATACTATACATCACCCAATCCTCCTCATCACCCTTTTCAGCGACCTACGTCGAATCTCCCAACGGCACCAGCATCACCACAAACACGTCTACCCCGCAGAGGTTCTCTGACCCGGTCCCCGATCGAGGCTGGCTCAATTGGAACAACGGAAGGATATTCGACCCTGTCCTTATTGGCTACCTCCCCAAATCGCCGGTGTCCTCTTCAGCTACGAACTCCTCTACCCAAAATGCCGCACATGGAAGGATAGCGGGCGGAGATATCACAGGAAACGAGTCGGAGAGAAAGAACATGGAGGAGGCCGGGGGAAAGGGGAAGAAGCTTCCACCGGGATATGTGGATTTGCGATGGGGATCTTTGGGCGTGGTGCTCGACTTCAATTGGAGGCGGACAGAAGAAGGGATGATATACGAGGGATTGACAGGGCAGCTGCCAATGCCCTCGCCGCCTTCTACAACCGACACGACGCTTGATCATGTCGATAGTGAGGAAATTTCGACCGCCGGTATGGGCAAGGAGGAGCAAGGCGGGGAGCAGAATGTGGACAAGCGAGTAGAGACGAAAGACATAGCCTCTCCTTGGAGTATGAGGAGTCTGTTCAGTCCGGTGGTCAAGCTGCAGAGAGAAGTTGCAGGGAAGCTCGGACTCGACATGAGAAAGACGTCGTTTGTCGGGGATCTCTGATCGCAGTGGGACGACGTCTCTTGTTGGGGCGAATGTTTGGGCAGGCTCGGTCGATTGAGGCGGAGAAATGAAAGGGACTAAGATAGTGACCTGCAACGCAAGGCGCCTTTTGTATACTGCATAACGCTCATATGTATTCTATTCCGTCTATCCGCAAGTCTACACTGACATGTCATGCCCTGTCCAGCTTAACTCTCCTCTTTGTCTTCTCTTCCAAAATGTCCCAACCCTTCTGCCAACCCTTGTTGAAGCTCTCCTCGGAGAACTTTTCTACAGCCAACGCTCTTGCTGCTTTCCTCATGGCGATTCCTTGCTTGGTCGAGAGGGATAAAGCTTCCTCGATGGCCTGAGCGAACTCTTCAGATGTCTTGGCGTGAAAGCCTGTACGTTAGCTGAGGTAAAGCTTCCACGGCTTTGCAAGCTGACCTGTTCTCTGGCCGTTGTATGGTACGACGATGTCCATCAAGGGGCCTGCGGAAGCATGAACGATCGGTATCAACCCAGCGGCCTGCATGTCAGCTCGACCGAGACACGGGATGTGGGGTACAAGAGCTCACCATAAACTCCACAACGTTGATCCCAAAGTGCTCGTCCTGCATCGTATTCAAGCCCAGCCCCGCTCGACCTAGCCTCTCCACCACGGTTGGGTATGGCGCATTGACAACGAATTCGACATGGTCCTGACAGGTCAGCACCGCCCATGATCGCCTCGCCACCAGCTCACCTGCACACCTCGCTTCACTGCAAGCGCTCTGAGCTCTTCGACTCTCGCCTCGTCTCTCGGATGCCTAGCCCCACCCATCATTACCAACCTCACCCCATTTTCTCTCAGATCAGGCCGTCGCCCGAACAACGCAGCGAGCGCTTCAATCTGCTTCCAATGCTCCTTCTCCGGTCTTCATGTCAGCATCTGGAACCTCAACAAGGCTTCGTAGCTAACCTGAATTGGGCAAGAGAAACAATCTCCTTTGACCGATGGTTCAGCCCAAAGCCGGTGAAAGCCCTCGTGTCGCAGGGAGGGTAAAGAACTTCGCATTTTGCCTTTTCCAGTCCATTCTTCTCGATACTCAACTCGTCGAGGAGGAACAACGAAGCGAGGAACGATCTCCTTCCCTTGTCGAGGAGGGATACGAGATGCGCTTGAGTCCAAGACGAGTTCGACATGGTATACTCGGAGAAGAGCAGACAGGTCGCGTAGACGCTAGTAAACATGCGGTAGTAGCTGTCACTGTCAGCTGAGCGGATGAAGAAAGGCGGGAGCTTACAGGAGCTTGACGCGAGTACGTAGCCATGATTTTGAACCCGATGCGTCCTCGATTCCGAAAGATTGCGTTCTGACACGCTGCACCATGTCTGCGCTAACGGTGGGGTAGTGGGTGTATGTGCCTATGACGATGTCCGATCCGCCTATCAGCCGAACGATAGGAAAGGTGAAGGCGTATCCCATGGTATCTACCATCAGCGGCACATCCTCTCGCCGTCGTCACTTCCTCGGACTGGGCACACTCACCGATGAACATGTCACCCCAAAGTCCCTCCTTGCCGCACAATCCCTGCCAGACGAGGTAGATGCTCCCCACAGACTGCCCCAACAAAGTGAATCGGCTCCAGTAATGATCATCCACCATATACCTCGAGTTGAGCGGGATAAAATGCAATCTGGCAGGGTCGAGCTTGATCGAGAATCTCTCCTACAATGTCAGTAGGTTCAACGTGTCCAGCGCACGAGACAGCTGACCTTGATCTTGCCCAGAATCTCTTCTTTCGAGGCGGAGGGGTAATCACCAGAGTAGACGAGCGAGATGACGTCGGGCTTTTTCTTCTGCAGATGGGCAATCGCAGTCCACAGCACCCTCTCTCCACCTCCCCCAGAATTGCTACCAGTCAGCTCTGTCAAAATGACCGGGTAGAAAGCTCACCAATAGGGATGCCAAAACCCAGCCAATGTTCTCCTCGGTGCGAAACTCGGTGCGACCTTGTCCGTCCCTGGTATCACCGTATCTTCCACCACTCCAACCTGCTCCATAAACGCCTTTCTCCTCGTCTCATTCCTGGACCTCAACCTGCCCAATGCAAAAATCACCGTCCCTACCGTCCCTAGCCCGAGGATGGGAATGGTCGAAGCGACAAAGGACCAGTTGACACCCGTATAACTGACCCAAGTCGCAAAAGCCGTCGTGCCGAGTCCGATGGTCTTGATGGCAAGGGTGGTCCATGAGCCCGAGGTGAAGAACCAGCAAAACAGCGTGACGAGCACAAAGATGACGTCGAAAGAGATGGACCCTTGGGCGGGATGCGAGTAGCTTGCTTGTCGAGCAGATGCGAGTAAGCTAGAGGTGGAGAGGTAGGAGAGGAAAGAGTCGGTGTTGAGCTTGTGGATGACCGTTGCGGATCCAGCTAGAAGAGCGTAGATGAGGTATTCGATTCCTGCCATACCGGTGCGAGGGGAAGTGGGGTCGGAGGACGTGGTCTTGGCGGGGACGAAGAGAGGGACAAGGAGGAGGCCATGCATGACGAGGAGGTTGGACATGAAGCTGGTCGTACCGACGACCGAGGGGACTCGCCAGATTGTCACCATGGCCCCAAAGAGCGGGACAAGCAGACGACCTGCTCGCGTCGTTGATATCCTTCGGACTCGAGGGCGAAGCGAGAGGGCAACGAGGAATAGCGACGTAGCGAAAGATATAGCAACCAGCTGACCGAGAAGCATGTACGCCCAAGGATGCTTGATACCTCTTTTCCCGCCTGTGCGTTAGCGCTTGTAGACCTCAAGAGCAGGTCAGCTCACTCTCGGACCAGACGATGAACGTGAAGATGACAGTCCAAGTACAGATGCCAGACGAGATCCACCATCTTTCTGGAGTCGAGCATACTATCGTCCAAGCTTCCTCGAAAAGGGCAGTGTTGATCAACCATTGGCCGATAGTCGCTCCTGCGTGTGTCGAGGTGTAGTTCCCAAATGACCACTATCGATTAGCTCGATTAGCACGGTCAATGACGCATTCAACTCACTCTCATGTACTGTATCATATCTACGCATAAGCTCGATAATCCCAAACCATAAATTCCCACTTACAGAACCAGGTGCAGAGAAGCGCAGCTATACCCGTCCGTATGAACAAGAACGGTTTCCCATCTGCAAGGCGGTTCCACTTGACGCCATGACCTATTGAGCGTATGACAAAGCCGAAAGAGAGGAAGATGATCGCAAAGTAGCTGGCAAAGATGCCATACGCTACTGCCTCCAGCATTGTCGTTGTCGGTTCGAAGGTTAAGATGAAAGGTGAGAGTCAAGTCAATGTCTAGGTCACGGTCGAGGTTCGAGGTGTGGAGGTTCATCGTGGTGGCGAAGGCCGCTCAGCTCGAAAGAAGTCGACAACAGCCATTCGTTGTCCATCTTGACCTATCAACACCCTCATTATCCTCGCCCTGCCGGTAGAAACAAGGGAGAAATCGGCTCAATATGGGACACAACTCGGACAAGATGTATGTGACGCACTCGGAGCACGCGTCGGGCGACCACTCGGCGAGCTCGACCGGCAAGAGGACAGCGACAGGCAAATCTGAGGTCCTTCGACTGCCCTTGTAAGTCGTCCCACATGCGTCCTGCGGGTCGGCGCTGACGCCACTCAGTGACTCCTGCGCTCTATCTCTTCAGCCCTTTCGGAATCCGGTTGCTGTGATTGCGGACACCAAGCCAGATGAACCCATTCGAGGAGATGTCTTTGACCTGTCCAACATTATGCCTTACATGCGAAAGTACAAAACCAGTCAGTCCATTTACCGTTCCCGCTTTCATCCCCTCTCGGGATTCCGTAGCTTCCCTGCTGACTTGTAGACCCAGTCACCGGAAAACCTCTCGAGGGATCGCAATTGATCAAGCTCAACTTTTCCAAGAATGCCGAAGGACAATACCACGATCCCATCACCTACAAAGTCTTTTCTCCTCACATTCACATTGTCTTTCTGAAAAACACCGGCAACGTATTCGACATGGCGAGTCTGCAGCTGCTGGCGATCAAGCCAAAGACGTGGAGGGATCTGGTGACCGACGAACCGTTTACCAGGGAAGATATAGTCACGATACAG
The DNA here is from genome assembly GCA_026538415.1 of Cryptococcus sp. GC_Crypt_1. NCBI lineage: Eukaryota > Fungi > Basidiomycota > Tremellomycetes > Tremellales > Cryptococcaceae > Cryptococcus > Cryptococcus sp. GC_Crypt_1. The sequence continues at coordinate 6,551 of JALPCD010000094.1, read as the reverse complement.
GACCCGTCGAATCTCGCTTCGAGGGATTTGAGCCAGTACGACTATGTCAAGCAGGACAAGAAGGTTGCGGGTGAGTACAAGAGCTGTCGTTATCATGGTGACCATAGGCTTGGCTGATGAACAGATGGTGATCTAAAGGACGATCCGTTGAGGGGTATCAATGTCGATGCGGCCGGAGGTGCGAGCAAGGTGCTCAAGATGTTGGCAGAAAAGGTGAGCTGCTTGCTCATTATTAACGCCAATCGAGGGTAGGCAGCTGATGTGTAGACTCGAGCAGAGCAAGCGGCCAACTCGCCCGCACCGGTGGCGGAAGGCAGCAAGCCAAAGGACAAGGAGGCGGTAGTAGCGAAACGCAAAGTCGATCGACTAGCTTGTAAGTCGCCTACGTCTCCCCTGACCTAGAGTTGATCAGTTAGACAACGCTACAAATCAGACGACCGGAATGGCATCTGCCGCTTTGACGAGTACAGCGTGGGCGCCTCAAGTCGTCAACGAGCGACACATGCTAGACGAAGAGGAGTGTATGTTCCCGCTGTCCTGTTGCTCTGGACTATACTTAACGCCCAGTCATGTTCGACGAGCTGCGTAAACCGGTCAAGGAGAAGGAAAGACTCAAGTCCAAAGCCTACGCCACGATCATGACCAACTATGGAGGTCTGAATTTGGAATTGCATGGAGATCGAGCACCCAAGACGGTATACAATTTCATCATGCTCGCCAAGCAAGGATTCTACGACGAAACAATCTTCCATCGACTCATACCTGGTTTCATGGTTAGTCGAATGTAACTCTGGGTGAGGTCCGGACTGACGAGCAGTTGCAAGGAGGTGATCCGACCGGCACAGGTCGAGGCGGCAAGTCGTATTGGGGTGAACCGTTCAGAGACGAATTCGCAGAAAAGGGAGCCTTCAAGCACGACGCGAGGGGTGTCTTGGTAAGCACACACTGCAAGCTCTCTCGCTGACGAGACAGTCCATGGCGAATAGCGGACCGAGTAGCAATACTTCGCAATTCTTCCTCACGTTCCGAGAGACCGCTCATCTCAACAACAAGCATACCGTGTTTGGCAAGCTCGTAGGCGGAGAAGAAGTGCTCGATCGAATAGAGCGTATTCTCGTGCGGCCGGGCACCGACAAACCCGCCAAGGAGATTCGTATCAAATCTATCCAGGTTCTGCAAGACCCGTTCGAGGTGTACAAGGAAAAGCTGGCTGCCAAGCTTGCTCGACAGGATCAGTCGGACGAGGCGATACATGCTCGAGAGGAGAGGCAAAAGGAGAGGGAGAAGGATAGGACAACGTGGTTGGGCACGTATCTTGGAGAGAGGGGAGAAGGGAAAGAGGTGAAAGATCAACGGAAGAGAAAAGCAGAGGACGAGGCGGGATTGGTGGGGAAATATATCGGTGGAGAGGTACCGGTGGGTGTGGGAGTGACGCCCATGGTGGGCTCCAAGGTCAAAGTGCCGCCTGCACCGATCGTGGGTGCACCTGCAGGGGGCAGTCTGGAGTTTGGGCAGGACAAGAAGAAGAAGAAGACGGGAGGGTTTGGAGACTTCTCGGCGTGGTAGTGGACGGATCATTGTGTTGTATAGCTATATTGCATAATATTCATGGCATGTACCATCACTCTCCAGCAATGCACAGCAAATTCCGACGTTGGGCATACTCTGCATGGGCTTCTAGCTATATGACCCATATTTTCCTCTTGTCCCACTCGTACTCGTTCGTACATCCAGCTCCTTCCTCCCCTGCTCGGAGCCCGACCCAATCCACCTCGCCTTCTCTACTTGTTCTTCGCCGTCTCCAATGCGCTGTTCTCCCCGTTCTTGGCCAACTCTCCCTGATACCACTGTGTCCAGATCCTCATCCCCTCATCCAGCCCCACGATCGGCTCGTACCCCAACAACCGCCTCGACTTTTCGATATCATAGTACCGGTTCTGAACCGCCTGACTGACTCTAAACCTCGTAAAGCCCGCCTCTTTACCCATCAACTTGCTAAACATCTCTGCGAGCGTAGCGAGCAGCAACCCAATCGCAGCCGGGATCGCAATCGTATAAGGCGGCACATGACCCAACCCTTTCCAAACGGTTCGAGCGAAATCCCAAAAGTAGACGGGCTCGCCATTGGTGATAAAGAATGCTTGACCAGCGATGGGGTAGTCCTTGTCGTCGGAATCGTCATTGGCCTCGTCGACGAAATGATCCATCTTGCTTCGCAAAACCGGTCGAACGTCTCCAGGATCCTCAAACCCTTCCGCAAATCGCTTGGCAGCGAGCTGGTCCGCCTTGCTGGGGTTCGTGTTGGGTCCCAAAGGTCGAGCGTCGGAAGTGGGGATCTTGTTTTTGCCCAACGACAAGTCGATCGTGTCGATGGCATTTCGGAACGCAGCGTAGGGGTAACGCGAATCAAGCTTGTCCACCGCCAACAAATGCGCATGAGCGACATTGCCGACATAGGTAAAGTCGGCCAAATTCGAATTGTCGCCAATCTGGAACTTGGTCTGCTTGTTCTTGACGACCCCATAGAACCCCGAGATCATCTGTCGGTCGCCTGGTCCAAAGATCCCGGCGGGTCGGATCGCACAAGTGAGAAGACCCTTTTGACCGTTGGCTTCAAGCACCATCTTTTCCGCAGCGACCTTGGTCTCGTTGTATGCGTCGAGCGCTTGGGCCGGGTAGTCGATTCGCTCGTCGGCCGTGATAATGTCGCTCGCGCCGTTGTAAATGACTCCGCCGGACGAGGTGTAAACGAGCTTTCGGACATCGTGCGACAGACACTCGTCGATGATGTTTCGGGTGCCTTTGACGTTGACGAGTTGGTAGATTTCTGCACCGAGGTTGTGGGCAGGGGAAGCGGTGTGGATGACGGCTGTTGCGCCAGACTGGCATGTCAGCATGTGCTCGCCTGTGTTTGGAAATCCTAAAAGCTGACCTTTTGCAATGCGTTGGCTACGTCTTCCGGCTTGGACACGTCTCCGATGAAGAATGTGACATTGCTGCACATCAGTACTAATACCTCCAACAACTCCAGCTGGACCGAGAGAGAGGAGTCGAGGATTGTGAAATAACAAGCACTGCACAGGCGGGGAATAGAATCGAGAAGGACTTACTGGTCGAAATGTCGCTGCACAATATCAAACACGGCTACCTGAGCCTCTCCTCGAGCCAGTAGCTGCTCCACGATGTGTCGACCCAAGAATCCACAACCTCCAACGACGAGATACGATTCTCCAGACATGGTTGAGTGTTGTTAGGTGATGAAACTGGGTTGTAGAGCCAGGCGAAGCAGGTATGGGTTGTTGGAGCGATTTCTTTTTCCGTGTGACTTATCAGAGAGTTTTCGATGACACTTTCCGATGTTGTGGGTGTTGAGAGGTCGGGGGAGAGCGATGTTATGGAGATGAGGAGATGAGAGGATGTATCGAGAGGTGTTGCGAGGTCGGTCGTCTCATAGAACAAGGCGGCGGCGCGTTCAAGCCGGGGCCACGCGGGAGCAAATAATCGCATATCCTCCGCACAGGGGCTACTCGCGAGTAGGCTGCTCGACATGGATGCTGCTATACATGCATGGAGATAGATGCTATACGACAGATGCAGAATGATACAAGAACAAGACGACACTCTACGCCCTCGCTCATGATCACCTGGCAATCTCATCCTCCCTCGATGAGTTCCCCTCCCTCATGGCCTTCTCTCTATCCTCCTCGACCCGCTCGTCCAGCCCCTCACCCTCTCTCCCATCTTCCATCTCAAAAGCCCCATCTCCCGGATCATCCTGCTCGTACTTCTCCTCATGTATACGCTTGCTTTCCTCCGCCATGAGTTGTTTGCTGTATTTGCTATGCGCCCGTATATAGGGACCGTATTTGTATGCGACAAAGGGAACCACCGAGAGGATGGCGGATATGCAGAAGAAGAGGAAACATCCCCAGCGAATGGTCAGGCTGTCAAACAACTACATATCAGCTACAGCGTTCGCCAAGGAGATGTAGCATTGTGTATAGGGAGAGTCGATGACGAGTTGCGACGTACCGGCTTGGTGAAAAAGGTGAACGCTCCAGCAAACGTATTCCGAGTGAAGCTCTGAGCTGCGATAGCAGACGAAGCGTAGCTCCCATAGCATTCTGACAGACTTGGATCGTCAGCTTGTTCTCAATCCTTACAAAGGTCATTGAGCTCACTAGGTGAAGTTGCAAATGTAGATGGTCAACAGATTCGCAGCAATCAAAGTAGCCCCAAAGCACGGTCCGATCCAATGCACGCCTCGCACCGACGTGAAAGAGAACAACAAGCACCCAATAGCAAAGGCGACTCCGGCGAACATGGGTAGGTATAGTCTTGCCTCGACACCTTTTCTCGCTTGATGTTTTCTGAAGGAGGTCAGCGCAATCCCCCTTAGAGAGAAGAAGGAAAGCTAAGGGAGGAGGAGGGTATACGCGTCGGTATCAGAACGTGGTGACACCGACGACGCTGGGACGTACTGGTACAGCGATTCGTTGATGAAATTCAATCCGTATCCTATCCCTGCTCCAATGACCATCGTCAGGTAGATCAAGCCAACATATTGTATCTTAAAGTCGAAGATGTTTTGATATAGGTAGGGCAGGCCAGCGATCATGATGTAGAAAACACCCCACTAAACGTCAGCTTCCTCCTGCAGATCTTTGGGGAGAGAGCCGACTCACGCATAGGCCGACCCAAAGCGAGAAGAAGGCAACCACCGGCTCGACAAACAGGAAAACTGGTCGTCAGCTCGATGACAGGATTGAAGAGAGAGAGAAAAGGACATACGTATAGGCCTCAGTAAAGACTGCTTGAGCGCCACGCTGAATTTGACCTTCTCAATCTCGCTCCTCGCCGTGAATCTTGCCGAGAAACCAGTCATCGTCTTCCTGTACTCTGCGGCTCTCCTCCGCAAGATGACCGTAGCCCTCGTCTCTCGCATGATGAGGCATATCACTGGGAAGTATGCACCGCACGCGACTGATTGTCAGTGTCCACCATGCGTGCTAGAGGAAAACGACCCACTGTATTGTATCCACTGGATCCACCTCCATTCCAGCTTTGGGTTGGCCTCGACGAACCCAAAAATGACACCTCCTAGACCGGTCGAAGCAACAGCGACAAAGCCAAACGTCGCCATGGGGAGACCTCGCTCGGCAGGGACGTAGATGTCGCTGATCATGCCTCCTACTAGCGTGGAGCCGACTGACCCCGCTGCACCTTGTATGAACCTTCCGACGAGGACAACAGCGAGGTTGGGACCCCTTGCATCGTCAGCACAGCTTTTAGTATAAGTTGAGAAGACTCACAGACTGGTGAACAGATGGGTTTGCCAGTAGATGAAAACGGCGGCTATGCACGTCCACCTCCGTCCAAACTCCTCACTCAAGGGCGCCAAAGCCAGCGGTGCGACACCAAAACCCTGTTCCATTAGCTTTTATTCTCCCTCTTCATGCTTGGTCCAAAATTCAGACTGAGAGCTACTCACCCAAGCATAGAGCGCCAGACCCGACACCACCCCAGCATTGCTCAAGCCCAGATCCCTTGCCATGCTGTGTTCTCCAATACTATACGCTCCCGCATTCAACGCTGTGAAAGACGTAAACGTGATAGCGGCGCTGGTGATCGCCCTCTTTCTCCACTTCGCAAAGAAGAAAGGATTATCCTTGGAACTAGCTGGAAAGTCGACCCATATGCATGGACCTCCTCTCTTGTCGGTAGAGGTAGAAGTCGAGGGGGTGTCGGGGAAAGTGTAGCCGGGTGGGAGGTGACCGTAGTGACATCCGGGTGGAAGAGGAGGATGGCGCGTTGTAGGCGTCGTTTGGAGAGGGTCGTCGTGTCGAGATGATGGGCGATGAGGCGGTGGATTGGAAGAAGAGATGGTCAGTTCAGAAGATGTCGAGTCGATTTGAGATGAAAGGTCATTGTTGACAGGATTCGACATGATACTCGATCGATTTTCTTGGGGGGGGCGCGTCGCCGCTAGGTAGGTCTCGACCACCGTCGTCGTCGGGCTTTGTGATGGCGATATGAGGTCGCTTTTAGTAGAAGATGATAAAGAGCAAGCTCGACTCGATGCTCGCTAGCATATCTATTGCACCTGTTGAGTCAGCCCAAAAAGAGTCTCCCATTGACGGCAAGCGTCGGCTCTCGGGGGCGACTCGAGATCTCGGCCGTATTGAAAGGGGTATCGTATTTTATTAGGATAATCTTGTAATGGTTCACAATCCTTTACAAACCGTGAGACGAGCTTTCGAGCGATGCTTACATCCTGATTCAACCTTGCCTTGACCTGGATACTCATCAGGCGCGGTCAAGCCATGTCGAGTCAGCGAGCCGACTACTCCTGTAAGCCCAGCATGTATGCTCTGCTGGTTTCCACCTCAAACGTACGAACAGAACTTCTTAAACGATATCTCGGTCAGACGACTACCGCTAGCTAGTCTCCGACCTCGACATAGCTTTCATCGACGAGGACTGTTCGATTGACAGGCAAGATCATGAATAATCAGGCAAGGTGGATGAGAGTGTACTTGTTCATGTCGGTC